>CAUYOR010121798.1:0-62787 GCA_963573925.1 Callimico goeldii
TCCTTATAGGGACACTAGTCACTAGGCCACCCTGATGAGCTCACTTCATCACCTGCTTAGAGACCGTCTCCAAACTCCGGCACATTCTGCAGGTGGGCGCTGCACTGTAGGAATCTGCAGGGACCCCGCTCGGCCCCTGGCAGTGTCCTTGTACCTGTTTCTATAGAAATGAAAGCACTGGTCTGCTGAGGTGTAAGAAGAAACTTTCTGCCCACAGCGTTGTTTGTAGAATCAGGAAAACCCTAAAACTGAACACCCGGGGATCCCCAGAGACGCGGCTCCCCCGGGAATCAGGAAGGTCGGCCCGGCCTCGGGAGTGTTAGATCACCGTGCTAAGGTGGCCAGCGGGGGTTTCCAAAAGGCCCACAGGGTGAGGCTGCTGAGCACAGAGGGGAAGACCACAGCGTCTGGTCCCCACAGGCCCCACAAGGCCCAGTGATGGTGACGAAGGCAGGAACAGGGGCAGTCACCTGGCAGGGAGACCACAGGTGGGCAGATAGTGGCTGTGGCCTCAGTGGGGTCGCCGGTCGAGGGGACCACGTGGGAGGGGAAGGGCAGAGGGAGGAAAGAAAGGCACTGATGGAAGGAAGAGAAAGACCACAGGGGGTGTGACCTGCCTGGGGACGGCCCTCAAGAGTGTCCCAGCCTAGGGCAGAGGCAGCAGGTACCCTGTGACCTGGCCTGGCCTGGGAGGAGAGCCTGGGCCTGGGCCTCTGCAGGATCCTGCTGGAGGGCCCCAGCGAAGGGGACCCCTCAGACCCCTGACTGTGCAGGTGGGAAGGGCGGGGTCACCCGGGAGAGGGCCCTCTGCTCCCTGCCCCGTCCCTCCATCTACAGCCATGTTGTAAACAAGCAGAGCGACTCGGCTTGAGCTCTCTGGGGTCGGCAGAGGCCTTCGTAACACCGGGTCAGCACACAGCTCCGCCTGAGTGTCCCCGAGGCTGGCAGCTCTGGACAGCCGTCAGGGTGGCCTCCTCCTCCAGGACCTGCAGGGTCGCTGCTGGAAGCCCTCTGCCCACTCAGGCAAGTGAGGCTCACCCAGAATCAGCTCCCCCCAGAGCAACTCGAAGTCAACTGCTCCGCCCCCTGTCCCCTCCGGGGAGAGGGCTGCACAGGGCTGCCACGGGAGGCCTCGGGGTCCCCTGAGAGTCCTGGGAGGAGGGGAGGAAGGTGAAGCCAAGGTGAGGGGAAGAGAAAAAGGGACAACGGCAGCCCCAAGGAAGGGGCGGGCATTCGGGCCCTGCTCACCTAACCCTCCCCTCCGTCCTGGAAATGGGTGTCCCGGCTGAGGGGACAGGTGGGTCACCGGAAGGGCACCCCCAACATGCAGTGCTGTGCTCAGGACACCCGCCAGACCCCTGCCCCTCCCAGGCGGGCCCCGCAGCCCACTGCCCCTCGAAGCCCCTCTCCCAGCAGTGGGGAGCCCGGGCTTTGTCCGCAGATAGGCCCAGGGCCTCCCCCAGCACGTCATTCTCAAGCCCCGCTGACGTCCTGCCATGAGCGGGGTCTCTGACCAGCACCTTGTCCACTGCCCACGGGGAGCCCTGCAGGCTTGGCACCCCCTGCCCCCACTTAGCCCCTTTCCACAGCCCTGTTTTCCAGGAGCGTCCGCTGTCCACGGGAGTCCTGGCAGCTGGAGGTCACCCAGGCTGTTTGCCCTCATCTTCCCATCCGAGTGCCCTGCTCCAATGGCCCCGTACACGAGACGTCCTATTGTCAAAGGTGACAACCTAGACCTGGGGGTCCCCGGGCAGTGAGAACCGGATCTCAGCCCAGATCAGCCGCCTCTAGCATGAAGGGAGTGAGGTGGTGGACGTGACGGAATCCGAAACAGGACGGCTTCATCTAGGGGTTCCGTGGCAGAGGGAAGTGTGGGCGCGGCGAGACAGCCTCTGGCTTTGGCTGGTGCGGGGCGGGGGCTCCTTCCTGCTGGGTCGGAGGTCAGTGTTCAGGCCCAGGACAGGGTTTGTTATGAACCAAATATCTGAGTCCCCCCAGAATTCCTGTGTTGAAATCTTCACCCCACGGTAATGGTCTTAGGAGTGGGGGCTTTGGGAGGTGATGAGGGCATGAGTGGGAGTCTGCAGGAACGGGACTGTGCCCTTGTGAAGGGGCCTAGCCAGACGCGGGCTGCCGCCACGTGAGGACACGTGACCCTCCCGACAGCAGACGCGCCGTGCCATGGCCTTGGCTGCACTGAGCCTCCAGAGCTGTGGGAAATGAATGTCCGCCACTCACAACCCCCGAGTGTGCGACACACGGTCGCCGCAGCCCAGAGGGACTGAGAGGGCTCACAGCAAGGCCTCAAGCTTGGGGCTCCGGAGGCGCACGCTGTGTGGCCCCAGGCAGGTGCGTGACCGCTCTGTGCCCTGGTTGTCTCAGGTGTGACTTGGTGGTGGGAAGCCCTGCCCAGCAGGGCTGTTGTGAAGACGGGGTGGAGGCCCGCAGTGCTGCGCAGGGGAAAGGCCGTGGGTGTCAGTCCAAGCAATGGTCAGGTGGCCGCTCCTGGTTGCTGGAGCCACAGGGCTGGAACTCTGCCTCTGGTGACTGCGTGGCCCTGGGCAGGTCTCCCTGGCCCCACCTGCAAGAGGCCTCAGCGTGGCCCCCCATGGTTTCCTGGTAAGAGCACAGGAAGGGGCTTTCGGCCATGGGTGATGTCAGAAGAGGCTGTAGGAGCAGCCGGGCAGGGAGGGTGCCAAGAGCAGCCACGACCCTCTCAAAAGCAGTCTTGACTCCCCCAAGAGCAGTCTTGATCCCCCAAGGGTGGCCCCGGCCACCAAGAGCAGCCCCGACCCCCCAAGAGCAGCCCCAACCCCCAAGAGCGGCCCCGACTCCCCATGGGCTCCCCAGGCCTCGCCCACCCGGGGTCTGGGATAAGCCCTCTCCACCCAGCCAGCTCCCACCTGCCTCTCCCGGGACCTGGGAATAGGAAGGCTGGGCCCCTGGCGCAGAACCTGCTCAGTGTCCCTGGGGGCAGCACCAAGGGTGGCTGGGGGCAAGCCGAGGCCCAGCCCTCCTCCCCGGGGTTGTGCGTGAAGCTGTTTCGCATTTCTCAGCCCTTCGACATCCCCCTCCGTGGCTCTACAGGTAACTATTTCCAGGTTGATTTGTGTTCTCTGCCTCTGCAGAGAGCCTGGGGTCCGAGGCAACTCTCAGACTATCAGGCAAACTATGCCATAGGAGGTGTCAACCCCCTTCCCAGGGATGAGCGCTGCACGCCTGTTCCGTGTCCACCCTGGAGTTGGGACCGGCCCTGCCTCTTCTGCAAAGTGGGGACAAACCTCAGGAAGCCTGGAGAGAGAGGAGCTGCTTCCTGCACTCAGGGACCTGGGGCTCCAGGGAGCCAGGGACAGCGGAGGGGACGAGAGAGGAACTGGCGTTGGTGGATCGAGGGAGAAGAACAGGGCTCCTGGCTCCGTGCCTTCCAGCGAGGTCAAGACGGTCCCTTGGTTCCACATTCAAGTCTCACAAAACTCCTAGGAACCACACGTCAGCAGCAAAAAGACAAACCAGGAGTGGAAAAGACATTTCTCTGAAGACCTATGAGTGGCCACAAGCATGTGAAGAGAAACAGCGCCATTCGTCACCAGAGTCCACCAAAACCACAGCAGGATCTTACATCTCACACCTGGGGCGGGGGTGGCTGGGAAGGAGAGAGGGAGGGAGAAAAGAAAGGAAAGAAAGAAGGAAGGAGGGAGGAGGGAAGGAAAGTAGGAAGGAGGGAGGGAGGGAGGAGGGAAAGAAGGAAGGAAGAAGGGATGGAAGGGAAGGAAAGAAGGAAGGAGGGAGGGAGGGAGAAAAAAGGAAAGAAAGAAGGAAGGAGGGAGGAGGGAAGGAAAGTAGGAAGGATGGAAGGAGGGAGGGAGGAGGGAAAGAAGGAAGAAAGAAGGGATGGAAGGGAAGGAAAGAAGGAAGGAGGGAGGGAGGAGGGAAAGAAGGAAGGAAGAAGGGATGGAAGGGAAGGAAAGAAGGAAGGAGGGAGGGAGGGAAGGGTGACAGGAGGGACTCCAAGGCCGTGGGCTCCCATTAGGGGTTCCTGGGCAGGCAGGTTGTGCCGGAAACTCGGATGGAAATGGGCATGGGGACCCGGAGGCGGAGATGGTCACAGCCCCAGCTGTACTCTGTGGAAATAGCGAGCATCGGCGAGGACATGGAGGAACTGGAGCCTTGCCTGCCACTGTGGGAATGTGGAACAGTGCAGCCACTGGGTGGAACCCGGCAGGAACCTGGCAGGCCCTCAGTGTGATTTGGCAGCCAGCGGAGTGAGGCACTGACCACACGCTAGGAGTGGCCCAGCACACGTGCCGGGTGATGGCAGCCAGTCACAGAGGCCACGTTCCAAATGGCCCCTTCTATACGACGTGCCTAGGACAGGCGATCCTGCTGAAGCCAGAAAGCGGCTTCGCGGACACCAGGGGCTGGGGGTGGGGCCGGCGGGCAGTGGCCGCTGTGGATAGGGGGGTTTCCTTTGTGGGGGTGAAAAGGCTCTGAAATCAGGTGACGGTATTGGTTTGATTGCGCAGCTCTGTGGATAAACTAAAACCACTGGATTCTGCGTTGACAGAAAGTCTGGGAGGTGTAAACCACGGAATCAACGTCTCACAGAGGAGGAAACCCAGCTCGGACACTTCAAGTGAAAGTGGTCTTACTGCTGTGCTGGACGCCTTGAGAAGCCGGCTAAGACTTCTCACGGGAGCTGCCTCCTCAACAGGCCCAGGCTGGCCCCTCTCTAGCCCTTACCCTGGGGACCCCCCGTGCCAGAGCCCGCCCTGACCGCTGCTCACGTGCACCTCACCAGGGGCAGGTCTGGGGACAGCCACAGGTGGCTATACATCCAGCTCCCAGGGCTCCTCTGCCTTCTGAGCATCGGAGGGTGGTGGCACTGCAGGGGAGGGGAGGGGAGCGCTGAGGTGCCGTCACTGGCAGTGGAGATGGCCCCAGCCCCAGCTGCTGTCTCAGGAGCGCAGAGGTGCTAAGCCTCCTGGCCCAGAAGCATGCGGTCTCTCTAGTATAGGACAGGTGTCACTCAGGAGGGACTCCGAGGCCCCTGGCTCCCATCAGGGGGTGCTGGGCAGGCAGGTTGTGCTGGAAGACGCAGGTGGGGACAGGCACGGGGACCCTGGAACCAGGCAGGCCCTACCTCTCTGCAGGAGCCCCAGGACGGCCCTGGCCTCAGCCCACCTATGCACCTCTTCTCCGCTCTTAGTTAAAAAGCCCCCGTTCATGGAGGCAGCAGCCTTTTCAGGCACTGGGGGTCCCTCCAGACAGAAAGAAACCCCTCAGGCACAGAGCCAGACTCACCCCAGGCATTCTCTTCCAGACAGCTTGATTTTTTTCAATTTTATGTTCACTTATTCTTAGGCAAACGGGGAGAGGTTGGAGGTGCCCAGCCTGCCCAGCCTGCACGGTTTTGCAGCGGTCCCACACTGCATCACCTGTCGGAGGCTGTCCGTGGTCCCTCGGGGCTGGGGTCTCACCGCCAGTGCTGGGACTGCAGGCCTGCACTACTGCGCGACTCAGAGGTGCCACCGTCCTGCACCGAGGAAGGGCTGACTGCGCCTGACGCCGGTAATTGAGCTTCCTTCGAGTGGGACGAGCGAGCAATCTCATTTCTGGGATGATCAAATCCTGCCAGGGCTTGAACAAAGCTAGTCAATCATGGGATTGGAAGCAGAGAGCCCGCACGGCTGGCACTTCATTCCCACAGAGAAAATTGCCCCCAGAGGCCCCAGGCCCAGCTGCGGAAATCAACTTGGCCATGCTCGGTTCCCCTGGAGATGACATGGACCCCCTCCCATGGCCCGCTGTCTGCACAGTGCTCAGCTTCACGAGTGTCTCCCCCTGGCTCACCCCTCTGCCCCGGGTGCCCTCTGGAGCTGACAGGGCCACAGCCAAGGCCCCATCCTTCATCCTGGCTGGGGCAGAACCTCTCTGCCGCCCTGGGCAGCACTTCTCAGAGGGCCGGGGCTGCTGCATGGACAAGTGTCCCCGCACAAGGCAGGAGTGTTCCATGTGCGTGGTGCTGGGGGAGGGAGGGATGCCCAAGGATCAGCCTGCCCGCCTGCCTTGAGTTGTTCTGGGTTCTCAACTGGACGCTGCCTGGAACTGTGGCTGGCCCCAGCCCCCACCCACGCTGCCTGGGCCCTGCCAGCTGGGACCTCCCATCTGCTGGTGCATCCTTCCTGGCCCCTGGGGCTGGGGTCCTGTGGATCTGCCGTGGGAGGCAACAGGTCACCATGAGATGCCACTTCTCACCCCTCTGGATGGCAAAACAGCCCCAAGAGAGGCACCACATTCAGGGCACTGGCGTGTGACCTGCGTGCAGGGGGTGGAGCCGCTGCTCAGGGCCTGGACTGAGAGCAGGCCCCAGGCCCAGCAGAGACTCAGAGAAACCTGAAGGGCCAGGCGGGAGGCCCAGGGGCTGCAAGGTCCAGGGTGCTCACAGGCCTCCCATCTACTCATTTCAGGCTTCAGGATCTCCCGCCAGACCTCAGAACAGGCAGAGAGGAGGCCCAGATGTGGGCTGGGCTGCAGCGGAGGGAGCGGGGTGGCAGGCGGGCGACCAAGGCTCATAGGAGCAGGACCTCGCAGGCCTAGCAGGGACAAGACCTCTCCAGCAACGGCCCTTTCAGAATTCCTCCTCCCTGGGGCCAGGGCCTTCCTCTGCCCCTGAGGAGTTCTGAGACCGGCCCCTGAGACAAGACAGGCTGGAGGGAGGCATGCTGAGCAGGCCGGCGCCCCACGTGGGGCTCCAAGCAGCGTCTGGAGAAGGCGGGGGTGAGTCCCTGGACTGGAGCCTCCATGCCCCTGTGAGAGCCCAGAGCAGAATAGCTGCCCCCAGCCTCGAGGGTCCCTCCTAGCACTAGACGAGGCAGGCTCCTCCTCCCGGGACCCAGGTTTAGCACGCTCTGCATGAGACGTGTTTCGTGATCACCCTGCACTGTAATTAGATATTAAAAATCTCACTGTGCCTTCATAAAATAACATGGAACGAATAATAAAGTATCATAGTTAGAAAGTCATCAAAATGTAATAAAATGGCATTACTACAAAGGCTTAAATTTTAACGATGGTTTTTTAGTATGTCACTTATTGTGTAATTAAAGGTACAAAATAAGATAGAGTAATTAAATGGAGACTCGGGGCTTTGCAGGGGGCTGGAGGGGAGCAGCCAGCCTCCTGGTGATGGGGCCTCGGTCGGGGGTGTGGTCGGACAGGGTTTGACCCTCTGCTGTCCTGGAGGTGAGGGACTCAGAAGGACAGGGCTTGGGGCCTGTAGGGCCCCCTGCATCTCAGTACACAGGGCCGGCCACTGGCTGCCAGTACCCACACTTCTTTGCCAAATGCTCCGGGACTTCCTACTGTCTCTGCCACAGGGCAGAAGTGCCAGGAAGTCAGTGAGAAGTGACCTGGCTGTCATTTAATTCAGGAACCTCTGCCACCATCCTTCTAGAATGAGCTTGCTCCTCCTGGGAGCTGGCCTGGAACAGGGACCCGGGCTGCGTGGCTGCACATCCCAGCTCCGGTGCTCTCAGCCGACCACCTGCTGCTTCCCCTCCCCCAGGGAACCCTTCTTGGCCGCCCTCTCTCCTTGTCTCACTCTCTCAAGCAAGCCCCCCACCTGACCCATGGTCCTCAGAGACCCAGGGGTGCTCAGTGGACACCTGGGGAGTCTGCCGTGTGCCAGCTGTGCTGGATGCAGGGCTCACAGGGGCCAGTGTTCAGACAGACTACGGGCAGGGTGAGCTGAGAGAAGGAGGTGCTGACCTGTGGGCTGTCTCCACCCGCAGGGGGAATATTAACAGAGACTGGAGGGGCAAGCTCAGGAAGGACGCGTCCTTCTAGAAGGGCAGAGGCAGTGCTTCCCGAATTAAATGATGGCCAGGTCACTTCACACTGAGGAAAGCTATCTTGTGCACAGACGGACACTGAGACCTCCTAAGTAACGATGGGTGGGCCCTGGTCTCAGGCTGAGCCTGAATCCTGATGTCAGACAGAGCCTGAGTCCTGTTCCCAGACTGAATCTAAGTGTTGGTATCAGAATGAGCCTGAACCCTGATTTCAGACTGATCCTAAAAATTCTGACACTGGTCTCACACAGAGCCTCAATACCGATCTCAAACTAAGCCTGAATCTTGATCTCAGACTGAGCCTGAATCCTGATTTCAGACTCAGGCTGTATTGTCCATTTTCACACTGCTATAAAGACCTTCCCTGAGACTGGGTAATTTATAAAGGAAAGAGGTTTAATTGATTCACTGTTCCCCATGGCTGGCCGAGGCGGGGAGCGGGCGGGACTACAGTCATGGAGGAGGGTGAAGGGGAAGCAAGTATCTGTTCATGAGGTGGCAGGAGAGAGAAGAGCGAAGGAGGAACTTCCAAACATCTATAAAACCATCAGGTCTCGTGAGAACTATCACAAGAGTAGCACGGGGAAACCGCCCCATGATTCAATCCCCTCCCTCCCTCAACACGTGGGGATTATATTTCAAGATGAGATTTGGGTGGGGACACAGAGCCAAACCGTATCAAAACCCAAATCCTGGTCTCAGAGTGAGCCCAATACCAGTTTCAGACTGAGCCCTGAACCCTGATCTTAAACTAAGCCTGAATCTCATCCTTGTCTCAGACTGAACCCTGATTGCAGCTACGGCAGCTCCAGACCTTTCCCACCCCCATTTTTATTGCCCCCCCCCCGAGGTCCCCTGGGAGCTTAACTCTGGGCTGCAGCTGCCCTTGTGTTCTAGAACAGGAGCTCTGGAGTACCGTTCACTTCCCAGTCCCTTTCCCTTGTCCCCTCCCACTGTCCTCTTGCACCCTGAAGGACTCTGGTGGCTCTAGACTGCAGGCTTCTGCTGAGGCAGCTTGTTTACCTGGCAGAGGTGTCCAGAGCCAGGTGACAGCCAGGTGACAAGGGAAGAAGTTCCCTGCAGTGTAACTCCACCTGGGGACTGATCATCCACCATCACCGGCCCACCTGGGAGGAAGGGCTCACCCCCACTTCCTTCTCAGGTGGCCCCGTCCCTGCATCCTCTGGTTGCCATAAATTATTTTGCACAGGAGGCTCATGCCTACCCCTGTGTCACCCCTGGGATCAGCCTCCAGGCCTGCCCAGTGCTGTGCCTCTGCTCAGGGCAGCAAGGGTGTGATCAGAAGCAGAGGTTGGGCACTCTCAGGCTCCCTGAGGCCAGGCAGGGCACCCCTGGCTCACGCAGCTGCTGCCACGGCCTAGGATCTCAGGCTGCTCCCCACCTCTTTCCTTCCTGGGAGGCACCGCCAGTTTTGTCCCTCCAACTGATGAGGACAGGAGCTCGGGGCGGGGGCATCCCCTGAGACAGGGCTCACAGGCTGGCACCTGCAAAGGTGCCCTCTGTGGTCCCGAGAGCCAGTGCCTGGCACAGCCACCCACTTCAGGCTGTTGCTGTGGGCAAGCGTGTGCTCTCCAGGAAGAAGGGGCCCATTGCCTCATTGTAGATCATCCTTAAAAAAGAAACTAGAGACACCCCGGGTGCCTCTCCGCGGCCCCATAAATCTGGAGAGGGGGGAGCAGCAGCGAGAGCTTAGGCTTTTGAATTTTAAATGGCCAATTTGGTCAATGAATCAATTTCACTGGGCTGAGGCGGCGTGGAGATGAAAGCAGCTTTAAGACCCATTGAAGGCGGTGAGAGGCTCTTTGTCCACGCTTTTCTCAGACTGCCGCCCTCTAATATTTCATCTATATTCATTTTTATGGCTTTCCAAATTATAGATGTCAG
Source organism: Callimico goeldii (assembly GCA_963573925.1). NCBI lineage: Eukaryota > Metazoa > Chordata > Mammalia > Primates > Cebidae > Callimico > Callimico goeldii. Next base: position 9,756 of record CAUYOR010121798.1, read on the forward strand.
CTAAAAAACTGAAGAAAAGAGAGGGTGAGGAGGGGAGGGGAAATTCACTGCTGTTGAAAAGAAAGGCGAAGTTATCCCTCCCAAAGCCAGTGTGCTGGGACGCGACCCAGAACTCACAGCTGCTCCTCCCAGACCTGGGCCTCATTCCTGCGGCTGGGCCGTGACTCAAGGCTGGGCCTTTGCCTGCCATGGGCAAAGAATGAGGCAGATGGACGTCCCTCCAGCAGGGAGCTCGTGTTCCAGTGGGAGGAGGGGAGACACCTCCTAAGAGTGAGCAGGACAAAGACCCCAGTACTCGGGGCAACACAGAGCGGGTGAGGCAGGGCCGTGGAGCGGGCAGGAGCAGGGCGGGAAGGACCTGGCCCTGTGCAAGCATTTGTTTTCCAGTTTCCTCCAGGCTTAAAAACTGTAACCTGAGGTTAGGATGCCCATTCCTGGGAATTCACGTTCTGCTGATTTGGAATAATTCTGACCTCACTGGCTATAAATGCATGTGTACATTATCTTCGATAAAGGGCTTGCTCTGCAATTTGTGGTATAAAGGGATCACAAGGTAAACACTTTAAACCAGGGCTCAGCAAACTTTTTCTGCAGTAGGCCAGCTAGTAAACGTTTCAGCCTTGGGGCACCATGCAATTTGTTGCAACTACTAAACTCTGACATTGTCACATGACAGCAGTCAGAGACAGTGATGTGGCTTGGCCATGTCCCCACCCAAATCTCAGACTGTAGCTCCCAGTATTCCCACATGTTGTGGGAGGGACCTGGTGGGAGGTCACTGAATCGCGAGGGCAGGTCTGTCCTGTGCTGTTCTCGTGATAGTGGATAAGTCTCGCGAGATCTGATGGTTTTACAAAGGGGAGTTCCCGTGCACACACACTCTCTCTCCCATGAGCTGCCAGAGACTTTGCTCCTCCCTCCCCTTCTGGCGTGACCGCGAGGCCTCCCCAGTTGTGTGGAACTGTGAGGCCATTAAACCTCTTTTTCTTCATAAATTACCCAGTCTCAGGTATGTCTTTATTAGCAGAGTGAAAATGGACTCACACAAACAGTATGTAAACAAGTGAGTATGGCTGTGTTCCAATAGCACTTTATTTATAAAAATGGGCAACGAGCTGGATTGGGCCCACAGGCCACAGTTTCCCAATGCCTGCCTTAAATGCTAAAGTGAATTCACTGGTTTTTCTGCAGTGTGCTGTCCCATCCAGTGAACTTTTCACTTCAGAGACTGGCTCAATTTACCACCTCTAGAAATTCCATGTGGAACGTCTGTGTGCGCTATTTCTCTCCCCACTCTGTTCATGTTTTTCCCTAAGTCCCTGAGTGTATGGAACATAATTATAACACGTGTTTTAACATCCTGGTTTACCTTCTCCATCACCTCTGCCATTTCTGGGCCTATCTCTATTATTAGTAGCTAATTTTTCCCGTCGATAGGTCATATTTTCCCACTTGCTTGTCTAGTGATTTTTGATTGGATGCTGGATATTGCATCCAATTGGACAGTGTACATTGTTGAATTCTGGATTCACTTACATGCCTTTGAAGAGTGTTGGGCTTGGTTCTGGCAGGCAATTAAGTCACCCGGAGAGAAGTTTAATGCTTTTGAGGTTGAGTCTGGAGTCCCCTTTCCTCTTGGGTGAGTTAAGCCCCACTAGGAAGGCAGGACTCTTCTAGGGTCTCTAGTGAGTCCCCATGTCTTCAATAACTTCTCTCTGCTCTGGCTCGTGGAAACTTAGACAGTGCTAAGCCATTCACCTTGCAGCCCTCTGATATCTGTTATTTCTCCAGCGTTGCCGTTGGTTTCATGCCTTCTGTGGGACCACTGACATTCAAGCAGAGACCTGCGGGAGCCCCTGTACAGATTCTGGCTCTCTTTCTCTCCCCATTCCCTCTTCTCTAGTGTGCTGCTCTACAAACTCTATCCATCTCAGCCTCCCAAAATTCTGATCACGATCTCCTCAATCCCGTGAGACCACCAAGCTCCGTGTGGATCCCTCCTTTCATAAGAAGACGAGGAGCTGTTGGTCTTAAAGAAGGACGGAGAACTGAATAATTGTCCAGCCATCCTAAAGGCATCTCCCAGTCAGTACCACGGAAGCAGGCCGACCACGCCTTGGCTAGGTCCCTACTTCCCCATCACAGCCCATTATTCCACAACCCAGTCCTCAGCATAGCAGCCGCCTGGACATTGTCTCCAGACAGAAAGTCCGGGCCTCTGAGGGCTCACTTCATTTGTTTCCTTCTGAATGGATGTCTCAGTTCTGCACTTGCTGTGGTTTGGATGTTTCCCCCACCAACTTCCATGTTGAAATTTGATTCCTGGCGTTGGAGGTGGGGCTAATGGAAGGTGTTTGGGTGGTGGAGGTTGACCCCCCATGCATAGATCGTCCCCTCCCTGGGGAGGCGGGAGTCCTTGCTCTGTTTGTTCTCTTGCGAGGAGCTCATTGAAAAGGGCCTGTACCTCCCCTGCCTTGCTTGCTCTCTCGCCATGTGATCCTGCACACACTGGCTCCCCTTCACCTTCCCCTGTGAGTGGACGCAGTCTGAGGTCTGCAGCAGATGCTGGTGCCATGCTTCTGTACAGCCTGCAGAGCCGTGAGCCGGTAAACCTCTTTTTTTTTTAATAAATTACCCAGCCTCGGGTATTCCTTTATGGCGACAAAAATGGGCTAAGACAGCACTGCCTACTCTCCAGTGTCTGAGAACACTCGGTTCATGTTTTTGGCCCAGTTTTCTGGTTGCTGAACTCAGAAGAGTGAGTCTGGAAGCTGTAGAAGGGGCTGTGCCCTGGATCCTTAATATCAAAGTACTCATTTCTCTGCCACTGTAATACGACGCCGGTGAGTTCAGCGGCACCACTGAGCTGGGGTGGATGGAGCTGAGAAGCCATCTGGCGCTAGCCTTTCACATTTCCGGCAGACACAGGAAGCCCGGGGGCGGTGGGGCAGGGCCGCTGAGCAGCTGGTGGGCAAGCAGGCTAATGCAAGCCATGTTTACCCCTGCGCCACCCTCAACGGCTGCCCCCCATGCCCTCCCCCAGCCTGGGCACCCAGGTAACAGCTCTGAATTCTGTCTGCAACCCCCATGCCAACACGCATGCACATTCCTGCACAAACATCACTTTCCTACCAAGTCGGCCCGTGGCCGGTGGGCTGCCTCTAGAGGAGCTGTGTCCACACCAGCCCTCCCAAAAACAACCGGGCCACAGCGCTGGGTTAGGGTTAGAACCTGGGACAGCCCCTCTCCTCTCAGGCCGTCCCAGCCCACCAGAGTCTAGTAATGCCACCAGCCAAAGCAAGACTCCTCAGCAAACCACACCCCGCCCTCACCACAGAGCCCTCAGGTCAACACACAGCACAGAGCTCGTTCATGCAGGGGCTGAATGTCAGCAACTACAGGCACACGTCTGTGCTGGGCCGAAGTATTACACCTGCGGGGAGGAGCAGTTCTCAGTCTGCCCTGGGCTGGAGGTGGGCGTGCCTCAGACCTCACGCCAGCCTGGGTCCTGAGCATGGCCAGGGGCTCAGGCAGCCTGAGCTGGGGCAGAGGGATGACCTCCTATCACGAGGCCAGCCTGGGTCTTGTTGCCCAGCAGGCGTCACTGGCCACCTGGACCCTCACACACAGTGAGACTCGTTCAGCAGGAAGGGCCGAGAAGGCGGGGAGTGCGGCTGGCAGTGGGCACAGCACCGGCTCCTCCATGTGTGCTTCGCCCCGCAGGTTTCCAGACCGTCCGAGAGAGTCAGGCTTGGTCCTGGTCTGCAGGTGCCCTGGAGACATGGGTGCTAAGGTGAAGCTGCCACAGGGGAGGGCGGCTCCCCATCCCTTTGCCCAGGACTGAGGGGTTTCCCACCGCAAGGGAAATGCCGAGAAGGCCCCAGGCAGACTGAACGGGTTGGTCACCCCACCTAGTGTGGTAGCTGATGAGGTGACATCTCAAAGATTCGCTTCCTGGTGACTGGGCCTGTGAATGTGTGACCTCACATGGCCCCTGCAGGTGTGATTAAGTCAAGGACTCAAGCTGGGGAGTGGCTCTTGGATGGGGTGAACCCTAAATGCAATCACAGGAATCCTTTTAAGAGGAGGCAGAGGGAGATTTGGCACGCGCAGGGAAGGAGGCCACGCAAAGACAGAGGCAGAGATGGAAGGGCGCAGCCACACCATGGACGCCTGGGCCGCCCGAAGCCTGGAGAGGCAGGACTAGATTCTGCCCTTGAGCCTGCAGAAGCCAGCCTTGCTGACATCTTGATTTTAAAGCCATGAGACTTGTTCTGAACTCCTGGCCTCCGGACCTGTGAGATAATAATGTTTTCTAACAATGCCAGACCTCCAAAGCAAGGCTGCTCAGCAGACCACGCCCCCCACACCACAGAGCCCCCCAGTCTGCAGATTCTCAACAGCAGCCCAGGAGCCAGGAGCCAGGAGACGCCTCCTCCGCCTGCAGCCGGGCTGAGCTTGGCGGCCACAATAGGGGTGGCTGGAGCAGAGCACTGCCTCGGAAGTTCTAGTTCACAGCGGGGGAAAGAGCCAGGAGTCCTGGCGAGTCCCGGGATAGTGAAGACGGGGTAGCCACTGGGCCACCTGGAAGATGACCACAGTGCCTGCACCCCCGCCTGGTTGCCCCCCACCCCAGGGCTGCTGCAGCCACACCTGGTACCCTCCCCAGCCTCCTCTCTGTCCCTCCCTCCAGGCAGGGCAATTGGGCAGGCTGGACACCCCAGCCGGGAGCTGGCCACACCGAGAGCTGCCCTCTACTACAATTCCGGGGCCGCGTCCTTCGCCCTCAAAACAGCAAACCCACCTCCAATGCCAGACTCAGTCGGGGCTGCACGTGGCCAGGCAGGAGTAGCCGTGAACTCACAGAGGACAAAAAGAAGAAAGAGAAAGAGAAGCCCTTGAGTGCCTCAGCTGAGCTGTGTTTGCTGTAATTTCTCCAATTTCTTTGTGAAAACATAATGGCAGCCCCAGAGCACTTGGGCCCCTCTGCACACTGAGAGCGGGAGGGAGATTCGCTGCAGGGTCCACTGAGAGCCCTCGTCACCCAGACCTTCCCTGCGGGACTGGGGGCTGGGGAGGGTCTATGGGTGCAGAGAGCTGAGGGTCTCTGGACTGGGGACCCTCCTCCTTGTCTTTCAGGCACAGCGTCAGGGCCCCACCTGGGACCACACTGGCCTATCACAGCCAAGGTGACCCTGGCCAGCTGGCCCCTGTGTGAGACTGGGGAAGGAGGCAGCAGGCAGCAGGCAGCAGGTCTGGATTGGGATTGGTGCCCCGCTGGGAGCTCCTAGGAGGAGGTGTCACCTGAGGGGCCAAGAGGGTGGTGAGTTGAGGGCTGAGGCCTTGCAGCCTTCGCCTGGCCTTCAGTTCTGGGGGAAGCCCGGGGACCTCCATCTGCCACCATCAGCCATTCCACATGCAGGAGCAGGACCCTCCTCATAGGCAACTTAAAACCTGAGGACATCACAAAGCAGCAAATGAGTCCCTGAACAGAAAGCCCCTGGGTCCCCACCTCCCCGCCTCCTCTCTAGCCTCCCCGCCCCTCCTGGCATGGTGACTCCCCCAGCAACGCTGCCTTCCTCTCAGACACATGCTCCACACCCGCCCGCACCCTCACCACACCCAGCCTCCTCTAACCTCCCTGGCCCCAGGTTCAGCCTCCCTGTTCCCTGTCCCTGCTCTGTCCCACCCAAGGAGCCGTGCATAGCCCCTCCCCTCCTGTGCCCTCCCTGGAGACCTCACCCGGCATCTTGGCGCCAGGCACCTCCGGACACTCTCCCCACTTGTGTGCCATTAAGGTGACCCCTTAACCTAGAAGCTTCCAGCAGGGCACCCGCCCCATTGCAGACCCCCTTCCTCCTGCCGCCTCCCTCCTGCCCCAGGCCCAGGCTCAGGCTCTGAGCGACTGACCTACACAGGGCAACCACCATCTATGGTCAGCTGGCCAGGGCCACCTTCTCAGTGTCTGGCCATTTCCTCACTGGCAGGACCCTGAAGCTTTATCCAAAGCAAGAGGAGGAGACAGGTGAGGGCTGCAAGCCACACTGGACACCTGGGTCAGGAAGAGACGGGCAGAGACCCCGCTGGCTCAGGGTGAACGGCCCCCCGGTGGGCACTGCCCAGTCCCTGCCTGGAGAACAAGCCAGGGGGAGATTCTCCTCTCACGGCCCAGGCTGCCGTGGGGCTGGGATAGAAGTAACTCTGTGACCCGGAAATGCTCAGCCCGCTGCTCCACCTGGCTGCAGCCACCCCTTGCTCCAAGACCAGCCTCTGGGTCTATCTCCCCGCTGTCTCCCTCTGCCGTTCTGCAGCTCTGGGCCCCAGGTCAGTGGGGAGGTGGAAGTTGCCCCTGCAGAGAGTGTGTTCCCTCACTGGGGAGGCCTGGGCCTCCTGCTGCTGGAGGGGCTCCCAGCTGTGAGTGGGTGGGCCGGTGCCACGTAGCAGACAGCCTGCCGTGTGGACCCCCTTGGGTTTGGTGATTGGTTGCTGCCTGCTGGTGTGCACTCAGCGCTCTGCTGGGCCCGCCCAGGCTTCTCTGATCTCTTGTGATGTTCACAATCCAGCATTTGGGAGAGACTGAGGTAAAGTCAATTTTGCAACTGCAATAAAACCAGCAAAGTGATCCTCTGATGGTTCTTAATGAGATCCGTCTATCTCCCCTGACTGAGCCGGCAGACTGCAACCCCATGTGTGAGGTCAAAATGAATGTCACATGGTCCCCCACAGAACCAGAGAAGCCATCACCATGGCGTCTGGCCTAATCTGCTCCAGAATCCGACAGGAGTGATCAGAAGATACTCACAGGAAATTGTTTTTCCCTCCTCGTAACCATAGCAACAGATGAGAACTGGCCTTGCTCAATTTTCCGAGCGAGCATCTTTGTCAACATGTAGCCAAACCCAGGACACAAAAGCAGAGACCAGGGCTGGCAAAAGGGCGTTTCAGAGATATCAGGGTTTGGGGCTCCTATGAGGTCTGGTTTCTCCCCTCTCCTGCCCCACCCAACAAGGATGGCTTAGAAGGTTCCTGAGTGTGAATTGGAAGGTGGGTGGAAGGACAATGGACCCCCTGGAAATGTGCATACCTGGGCATCATGGTGAGCTGTGGCTGCTGCCTGAGCAGAACCTGAGAGGCTGCCTTGCTGCCCAGAGCCCCCACAGGCCCATGGGTGGGCACCAGTCCTCACTTCCGAGATTACAGTCAAATGCTCTTACCCATATCATTCCCTAACTCTGACAGCACCAGGTCCAGACCTATCCCCAAAACCACAAAAGTATCACTGAGAGAAATTAAAGAGCTGAATGAATGGAGAAGTATACCAAGTTCATGGATGGGCAGACTCTCTATGGCTGGGAGTTCAACCACCCCAAAATGATTAGTAGGCTGAATGTGATCTTCATAAGAATTCCCATGGGCTTTGTAACATAAAACGACAAATTGATTCTAAAATATATTTGAGAAGAAGCGACCCTAGAAAAGGAGGGCACCGCTGGACTCAGAGGATCTGACTTCAAGATGGTACAAAGCCCCAGAAACCAGGACAGTGAGACATTAGTGAGTAAAGAGATACTCAGACAATGGGAGAAAATGTGGAGGCCAGAACTAGACCCATAAATACATTTTCCATTGATTTTTAACAAAGCCTGCAAATAAATTCAATAGAAAAGAAAGTCTCTTTGACAAATGATGCTGACACAACTGGGTAAATGTATGGGGGAAATAATCCTCAACCCCTTCCTCACACCATACGTGAAAATTAATTTAAGATAAACCACAGATCTAAGTCTAAAATACAGATAAGGAAATATCTAGGAGAACACACAGGAGAAAATCTGCAACATTGAGGTAAACAAAAGCTCTTTAGAGAGGACACAAAAGGCTCTACCAACAAAGAAAAAATGACAAGCAGAATTTCATCAAAATTTAAAACTTCAGGTCATCAAGACATTGTTAAAAAACAAAAAAGGCATTTCATAAAATTAGAGAAAAAGAAATATATACAAATATATATATACACAAAAATATATTTTCTCTATATACACACACACACATACACATATATATACACACACATACACATCTTATATGCAGAATACATAGAGAGTTCTTTCAAATTAACAATAAAAAGACAATCCAATTGTCTAAAATATATAAAGAGTTCTTACAAATCAATAATAAAAAAGAATCCAATTAAAAGCTGCAAAAGAAACTTCATAAAAGACACAGATATGGTGGATAAGCACATGAAAAGATGTGTAACTTCATTAATCATCAGGAAATAGAAATGAAAACCTCCAGGAAGTAGTTTTTGGCCCTCCAGGTTGGCAACACCAAATGTCAACCTGTGGCGTGGAGGTGAAAAAGCCGGAACGCGCCGACAGGGCGGGCGGCGTGTACGACAGGGCGGCGTGAACGACAGGGCGGGTGACGTGTACGACAGGGCCGCCGCTTAGGAAACTGCTTGGCATTCTCCTACTTAGAGTTAAACCTCCACGTCTCCTAGGGCCCTCCTAGGTATTTATCCAAAGGAAATAGAAACGTTTGTCCCCAAAAATACTTGCACGAGAATGTTTATAGCAACTGTATTTATAATAGTCAAAAACTGGAAACTACCGAAAGGCACAGGGCCGGGAGAAAACATAAATAGATTTTATATTTATAAAATGGAACATCCCTCAATAATAGAAAGGATAAGCTACACACATGAAGCTTAAAACAACTTGGTTAATCACCCAAAAGAATATGAGAATAGCACAAAAGGGCCACTCTTTCCCCTCAGCCACGGCGGCTGTGACGTCGCACTCAGACCCCACTGAGTCTTCTTCAGGATGCCCAGGTCCGCACTTTGCAGCAGACGGGGGACTGGGGGCAGGGGCGTGGGGGTTGCTGCCCGTCAGTGGTGTGTGGCTTTAGCGGGTGTCCCGCCACCACACTATGTGCTCCCCACTGGAACTCTGGAGCCCGCGTGCCTCCCAGAGGGCTGGTGCAGGGACCCCCAGGCAGCATACACGGGGCACCCCGAGAGTGGCCACAGGAGGCTCGGTGAAGGGCAGCAGCCTGCAGCAATCACTCCACCAGTCTCCCCAAGACACCCCCGTGCACCTCTGGCTGGCCGGCTCGGATCCTCGGACAGGTGCCAGCTCCACCTGGGAGGATGAAAACGCAGCCGGGTTGCCACTTCCAGGTCTTGCCTGACTTCTGCCTTTTCCCAAACCCAGGGCCTCTTGGTGCCTTCGGTGGGCCCCTCCTCCCGGGGTCCCTTCCCACCCTGTCCCAGCATCGCGTGCAGCATTCATCCCCACGAGGCCAGGTTCAGGCAGGGCCTCCCACCCCTATGCAGGAGGCTTGGCTGGCCCATCCCGCAGGGAGCTGGGTCCCTGGCCTTCCAAGAGCTACCAGGACATGTCTCAGAGGTAGACAGGGGCTGTCCAGTAAGCCAGGGCCTGCCCCATCCCCTCCTGTCCCAGCTTGTCCAGGGGCAGCAGCGGGAAGCCTCCCAGTCTCCCATTCATTCCCAGGCCAGGAGGGGAGACACCCTCAGGGCTGGCGTAGGCCTCCAGCCCCCCACGTCTCGACGTCTGGGGGACGGCCAGCCCCGCCAGCTGAGGATGTGAGCCACACAGGCAATTTTCTCCAGAAATAAATGGAGAAAAATTGCTCTAACAGGCAAACGGCCTCTGTTTCAAGCTAATTTCCACATAATAGAACCAAACTACTTCCCTTTCCTCTCCACTGTCTCTTCTGCATAATTTGACAAATTGCAAAGCTATTTGATCCGGGGGCTCAAACAGGCACTGACTCCAGTAGTCAGGGACAGATGGGGAGCAGGAAGAGGGCAGAGCTCCCCAGAAAGCACCGGCCGCCTCCAGGGCTCGGAGAGGACATTTCCAGGCCGGCAGCTCGGGGTGCAGGCGGCGCGGCGACCGGGGCTGGGCACCTCCGCATTCCGCCACCGGTTACCCAGGCGAGCAGAGGCCCGTCTGGGAAGGGCTGCCGTGGAGCTGACGCACAGTATGTCCCGCGGGGCTTGCCATGGAGCTCCTGGCTCTGATCCGGCACCTGGCAGGGCCCACCCTGCTCCCAGCCAAGACCGAGGGCTGTGCTTGTGCTGCCGGCTGGGCTGTGTGCTGAGACCAGGCCAGCCCCAGCCAGGAGAGGCAGCTGGCACCTGATCGCCCCAGCCAGGCCGCGGAGCCCACCAGTCCCCAGCACCGCAACGCCCGCCCGCAGCCATGTTCATCACAGCCAGCGGGCTTGACTGTGCCATGCCTGGAGTCCCCACCGACCCCATGCGTCTCTCCTGCATCTCCTTCCCCGTCCACATCCTCCTGGGAACTTGGAACTCCTCCTCGCCACCTCGGGGACCTGCACGTCCCCACCCCACACACAGCCCACAGCTGGGCACGTGGTACAGTGCATCCCGTGTGCAGGGGACGTGTGAAGAAATGCATGCAGCTGGGGCTGCGGACATGGAAGCCTCCGTGCAGGGCATCGGGGCCGGCCTCCCACCCACACCCCACGCCAGTGGGCAAGTCCCAGGGCACAGTAGACGGAGAGCAGTGGTATTTCCTAAAAGGACTTTCTGTTATTCCACCCATTAAAAGACGTATTTAAGCCGGGCACGGTGGCTCACGCCTGAAATCCCAGCACTTTGGGAGGCCAAGGTGGGTGGATCACCTGAGGTCAGGAGTTCAAGACCAGCCTTACCAACATGGTGAAACCCTGTCTTTACTAAAAATACAAAAATTAGCCAGGTGTGGTGGTGCACATCTCTAGTCCCAGGTACTCAGGGCGCTGAGACAGGATAATCGCTTGAACCTGGGAGGCAGAGGTTGCAGTGAACTGAGATCATGCCACTGCACTCCAGCCTGGGGGACAAAGCGAGACTCCATCTCAAAAAATAAATAAAATAAAAGACGTCTTTATTATTATTTATTTTACTATTATCATTTTTAACAATGTTATTTCACAATTATACGAAGCCACACTAAAGCAGGCTTGATATTAAAAAGTGAGAGCCTCCTTCACCTGCACCCCAGCCCCCCACACTGTTCCTTCCCAAAGTCCTCCCCACAATGCACCTGTGAGCACCTTCCAGAGCTTTCCAGGCACCTGTAGGCAGGTGAGAGCACGCAGACAGACGTGGACCCAGGCAGTCCCAGGAGGAAACCCGCCGCCGGAGACCCTGCCCGGCATTTGCACTTCTCCCCCACTTCCATGCAGAGAAGCAAAACCAGTTCTCACTCAGGAAATGCTGCATGGTCTAACATGGTGGAGGATCTGTCTCCACTGCGGAGGCCCAGGCTGGAGAGGGCAGGGCTCGGCGGGGACAGCGGGTCACACTCGGACCCTCGGCAAGACCATGGACTCAGTACAAGACCCGGGACAACCCAGCCCAGCAGACCCTGGGTGCCCCCGGGAATGCCCTCCACGGGAAGGTCGAGGTGAGGGAGGTGGCACGGACGGCTGAGGCTGGGCTGACAGTGGGGCCTTGGATGCCAGGCTGGGGCAGCCGGGGCTCCCCGGTGGTCAGCGCACAGCCAGGCAGTGATGGGGAAGCAGAGCCGGGACAAGGAGCCCGTGGGGGCGGCTTTGGCATCACCAGCCCCGGAATGATGAGGAGCCATGGGAGGGACAGTGCAGAGCCATCCTGTGGGGACGCAGACGCTGTGGAGGCTGGCACATGCCCGGAGCACACGCTGGTTGAAATAGCAGCGAGAGACGTAATTAAGAAGGTGCATCTGCTGCCAAAGCCTCCGCCGTGCTGCAAAGCCAACGGCGTGTGGTTGGGGACAGCTTGTTCCTGGGACAAGTCGGCCCCTGCAGGGCAGCTCACAGGGACTGGGCATGGGGGACGCCTTCAGTCACGCTCTGGCACAGCACCCCACACCCTGCCAGGCCAGGGAGGGAAGGGCAGCTGAGGGAAGCATGCAGCCAGCGCCACACTCTCCAGACCCTGGCTGCGGACACGCAGGGCAGGCCGGGCAGGACTACGCTGTCCTGCCGGGCTGGGCTGCACCGTGCACGCACAAGCACAAGCGCTGCTCTGGCTCAAGAAAGGAGTGGAGGGTTAGAACATTCTAGAAGGCCTTCCGAGGGAGGAGGGGCTTGTGCAGACGGGGCGCTTCAGGCCAGGAGCCGAGCCCGTGGGAAGGTGCAGGGGTGTCTTCTGCTGGGGAGTGGGGCCAAGCCAGACGGGATGGCTGGACCCGGCTTGGGGGAGGATATGGGGGTTCAGTCCGGGACCAAGGGAACAGCGTCCGGGAGAAGGTGTCGTGGTGGAGCCCGGCGGCCCCCGGCTGAGCCGTTTCCTCGAGATTCACTGGAAGCCCCCGTCACGGCAGCAGCCCCCTCGGGCTTGTTCAGCAGCATCCGTGCAACCACGCCGCTCACAGCCGGTGATTTCAGACCCACCCGTGGGATCACGGACCGCCGCTCCCCGGCCTGACCTTTCACACCGAGTGCCTGGAGAAGCAGGGCTGGCGGGCACCTGGGGGTTCCCAGAGTCTCCTGCCCTCCAGTTGCTTAGAGATAACCCCCGGCCCATAGGGACTGCCTGGCAGGTGCCCCACGCTCCGTGAGTTATAAGGTTAAGTGACAACAAGATAGCCCTCATGGCAGATGAGAGGTTAATTCAGCCACGTCGCTACCGGTGACAGTCCCACACATGATTTATGAATTTCTTAAAAATATAAAAATATGTCACATCCTCTGGTATGGGTAGAGACTAATTCATGCTTGGGCCAACTGGATGAGAAGTTCCTCGTTTGTACCAGATGCCAACTTGCTATTCCATGCCAAGCAGAAACAGCACTACCCAGGATAAGGCACCGCTACCTGGCACTTCCTCATGCATCACACACGCCCTCCAGGAGTCCACGCAGCCTGCACTGAGTGCCTCCTCTGTGCCAGGCACCCTGGCAGGGTTGCTGTGTACTGTGGGGGCTGCCAAGACCAATCAGACTCGGCCCTACCCTTGAGGAGCTCAGGCTGCAGCGGCAAGAACGGGAGGCTAACCCAGCCGCACGTGCCATGCTTGAATGGGTCCAGTGGGGCCTGCGGTCGTTTCATGAGGCTGATGCAGCGTGGCTGGGGGGCTGAGGAGGGTGTCCCCATGGAAGTGACATCTCAACATGGACTTGAAGGATGCGTGCAGCCCAGTCAAGGGAAACAGGCAGACGCTCAGCCTGGGCAGTGAGAAGGCAGGTGGGAAACTGAGGCAGGACAGAGTGTGGTGAGGTGGAGATGGCAAGCAGGGCATGGGGCCATAAAGGATGAGGGTGAGAGGGTGCAGAGGGTCCCCGGGGTCCCAGGGCTGGGCCACAAAGAGGCCTGTAGATCTTGCTAAGCCCTCGAAGGTTCTGAACAGAAGACACTTCACCCACTGAATGCTTTAAGAAGCTCCTTCTGGCCCGATGTCCATCCGTGAATGAATGGATAAATAAACTGTGGTCTATCCACACGTGGTATTTACTATTCAGTCATAAAATGAAATAAAACACATACCTGCCACATGGTCGAAGCTTGGAAACTTTCTGCCGCGAGAAGCAGGACACAAAAGGTCACGTGTCGTGTGACTCCTTTCACACGAAACACGCAGAACAGACAACAAATCCATCAGCGGAAAATGAGGGGTTGCCAGGGCTGGGGAGGGGGCGGCGGGGTGTGGCCGCTCATGAACACAGGACTTCTTTTCGGGGTAATCATCCTTCGGAGCTCCATGGTGGTGGCCGCACAGCACTGTGGGTCTACTAAATGCCATGGACTTGTGCACCTTAAAGTGACAGGTTCATCTCAGTGAGCAGGAGGAGGAGGACAGCTGCCCCCTCTGACAGCTATGCGGAGACCAGGCTGCAGGCAGCTGGGCAAGAACTGGGAAGAACAGGCCGAAGTCCCTGCACTGGGCCAGCCCAGAGGGGTCGACTGCCCCAGCCAGTGTGGCAGCCGCTGCAGGGAAGGGCAGAGAGAAGTGGACGGGTTTGATGTATTTTTAGAAGAGAACATGAGAAATTCACAATTGCCCAGATACGGGGATGAAGGGGGAGGACAGGAGACACGTGTGGCCCAGGACCTGCCCTCAGGATGCTCACATGTCCCTAAACGACAAGAGGTGGCAGTGGCGATGAACTGCACTCAGTCACGCTGGGCTGAGGCCCTCAGGAGGCTCCTGACTCAGCTGGGCATCCAGGAAGGCTTCCTGGAGGAAGCATTACACGGAGATAGACCCAGGGCTCGGGGAACACGAGCCGAATTGCATCGTGAGGGAGTGGGAGACTCCCACCTGGAGGGAAGTCTGCATTTCCTGTCATTCATTCATTCATTCATTCACTCTACACACCCACGGTGAATGCCCACTGTGTGCCAAGTTTCCTTCCAGGCCCTGAGGAGAGGGTCATTTAGCAAAATGCCTGCGCTCTGAAAACCAGCATTATGCAGACAGCTGCAAACAGTAGGTGGACTCTAGAATTTGGTGTCATGGAAGCCAAGGTCAGAGGCTGCTGCCCCGTCATTATTTTTACTGCACTTACACGGCGTATTCTGGGAGCCTGGCGCCGTCCTGAGGCCGAAGTCAGCTTGTTTGCATTTGGCCTGCTACCAGATGAGCGGCCTTTCATAGACATGAGGGATTTCATTCTCGGGCCCCAGGCCTTCTCCACCCATGAGTGGACCTCAGTTTCCCTCTCTGAACAACAAGCAGGATAAGTATAATGGCGTCCAGAGACCCCCGGCTCTTTGGTTTCGAAATGTGGCAAAAGGAGCCTGGCTGAGTGGAGGGGGCTGCGCACAGCGGCTCTCCCAGGCTGGGGGGCCTCCGCCGTGACACAGAAGGGCTGGGGTGGCGGGTCTTGTTCTCCCAGAAGGCGGGGCTGGGAGGGGCCGTCCTGGTGGGGGCAGGCGTGTGCGCTACCTGGCTCGGCATGTCCTGGGTAGGGGATGGCAAGAACAGGCCCAAGCCCTGGGCTATGGTGACGCTTGGAGGGCCCTGTGCTGGTCCCACACTCCACCCTCTGCAGCACTGAGGCCTCACAGGGCCAGGATCCTGCAGCAAGGAAGCCGGGAAGAGTGACTCCTGCCAGGGAGGAGACTGCCCAGTCGGGAAGAGTGACTCCTGCCAGGGAAGAGACTGCCCAGCGCCTGGCCCTTCTCAGCGGCACCCATGGTTATCACTGGACAGAGAACCAAGAGGGTCTGGAGAATCAGGTGGGTCTGGGTGGCCGGAGGGCCTTCCCATCTGAGGCCGGGGAAATGGAACGGAACAGGTCAGTCACGCCCCAAGCTGATCTGCTGAGCCCGATATCCACTGGAGCAGGGAGGGCAGGAGGCTGAGCGGGAGGCAGGGCTGGCTCAGATGCTGGCCTTCGTGGAGACGGCATGTTGGATCTCCAGAGATCCTTTCTCCTGACCCTCCTTCCTGCCTAATCCAAGGCCTCAGGGCCTCCCAGCTTCCTATCCCCTCTCTAACTCTCCAGGCAAGAGCTTCTGCTTTGCCCCCCACCCCAGAAAGCTTCCATGACATCCAAAAGATCTCTCATTGATTGAAGCCCCAGGGCAAATGTTGTTGGAGTTAAATAGTGCAGTGTTTCCTGTCTTACAGCCCAGCAGTGCTCTAACAGGCCACCCCTCTGCAGGAGCTCCCCACTGAGCTCCACAGCCCAGCACCACAGCTGGGACACTTCCCAGTGCGTCCTCTGCAGGGGGCTTCCCGAGTGTTTGCCAGCCTGGCATCCCAGCAAACCTCTCCCCCACCCCGTGGGCCACGCACACTCTCTCCGCTGGAGTCGGGATCGAAGCCTGGGATGTGATTGGACCTCTCCAGGTTTGCTTCTATTTGGGGAACTCTGTCTCCACCTAAAAGTATCTGCCATTTCTGAGGTCTTGGCATTCTCATGCCACTCAACAGGAAACTCCCTCTTACAGCCGAAAATTCTTTATATTAAACTGTCGCTGTTCAAACTGCTGCATGACGTCTGTCTCCTGATTGGACCTTGACGGATAGAGAGTCAGTACGAGGAGCCATCTCGAGGGACACACCATGAAGCTGGGATTGGATTGGTTTTTCTTTGGGACTCGAGTGCGGTGCTGAGTCTCTTGCCAATAAGACATCAGATGCTGACGACCCCCGGCCCGCCCCGCCCACCTTTGCATCATAATCAATCAAGCCGTCGCCTGTGGTGGTTTCAAGAAATGCCAGCTGAAACGTGTGCCTCGGGCTCCCAGGAGGATGCTGCTCTGACATGCACAGCGGCGAGTGCGATGACAAGGACCAGGGGGTGGGACATGTTCCTGATGCACTGGGGCCCCTCCAGCCAGACGATGCTCAGCTCGGGGCCCCTCACCCTGCAGAGCCTGCTCTGAAAAACAGAGTCCTCACCGTTTCCCCGGAAGAATCCCTTAGTCCTGCAACCACAGAGAAACAACTGCTGAAAATCAACACAGAGCATCTTGCAGTGCCAAAGAGTAAGGAAATGCCCACATCACACACATACGTGCACACTCGTGCACACACACACGGACATGCACACACACGCATACACACGCACACATGTGCATCACATGTGTTGACATGGGCATGTCAAAGGGACACTGAGGCCAACCTAAAGAACTCCCTACAGCCAAGGCTGGAACAATTTGAGCAAGAAAATCGAGCATTAGATTTTAACCCAAACTATAAAATAAATATCCATAAATGCACATTGATATAAACAAATGGTTAAGTAAATGGATAAAGAAATGAGTGCAGGAGGAGAGGCAAACCCCCGTGCTGGGAAACTCCACCCGTTTCCGCAGCTGCTCCTCACGCCTTACGCGTGGGCTGTGCAGTCGCTTCCCTCCGGAGAGGACACCAGGAGGAGCAGAGAAACGGCAGTGTGCGAAGGAGGCACGGGCGAGGAAGCCCGGCAGACGCTCCCCCGCAGTGACGGAGGCCCCCGCCAGAGATGAGCCACGTCAGCCCTGTGCACCGCGGCGGGCATGAGCATGGCCGTTCACCGCTGCAGTCTTCGGCCCCCAAACCCACGACTGCAGTCTGATCATGAGAAGAACAGGCAGCCTGGCTGAGGGGCCGTCTGAAGCCTGAGCAGCGAGCAGTGCTCTTCCAAACCATCACGGCCCCAAAAGCACGGGAAGTCTGAGAAGCTGCCAGCAGGAACCTGCGGAGACGTGGTGATGAAACGTCGTGTGGGATTCCGGAGGGGACCCTGGGACAGAAAATGGACAGTAGAGAAAAACCAGGAGAGGGGAAAGTGTGAGTGAAATGTGGGCTCCAGCGGATAACGTGCGGTCGGTATCAGTTTCATCACCTGTAACAGGTGCACCACGGGAAGGGGAGAGGTCAGCCTGGGGAGGGTGGGTGTGGGAAGCAGGGTCACGCAACGCCAGTCCCAAGGGAGTGACGCGGGGCAGGCAGGCCCCAAAGCGGGGCTCAGTGCATGAGAGTTCTTGGCTTCACCCAAGAGAGAATTCAAGGGCGAGCGGGAGGTGGAAGAAACAGCTTTATGAAGCGCCGTGTCACAGCTTTGTGGCTGCTCCTTCAGGGCAGGCTATGCCTACGCAGCAAGTGGCCTCACGGGGCAGCTCTGCGGTCATATCCATGCCCACTTTTAATTCCGTGCAGGTTAAGGGGCAGTTTATGCAGAAATTTCTAGGGAAAGGGTGGTAACCTCTGGGTCGTGGAGCCATTGCTGTGGAAGAGGGTGGTAACCCTGCGGTGTGGCCATGGCAGTGGGCAACTGACGTGGCACACTGCTGGGTGTATCTCAGGGAAAGCTTCGCCCCATCCTATGAGGACTATGTTTTAATAGTCCTCAATTTGGTCCAGTGTCTGAGCCCCACCTCCTGACTTGAGCCCCAACTCTCACCTCGGGAGGACGCCCAGTGTGTGGACGGCGGCAGAGATCCTCACCAGAACATGAGTCCAGACCTCCCCCCACAGCACCCTGCCTTTTCAGTGGCATGTGCCCCTGTGCCTAAGGCTCTCCCCACAAGGCTTGAACACCCTGTGAGAACCAAACCTGGGCCAAGTTAAGTTGGATTCAGGATGCCCACTCTCCTCAAGACGCCCTGTAACCACCACCTGCCACCAGTCAACTGGGGTCCGATCTCCAACGCTCCAGGGAACAGACACACGCTAAGACTCACGAGGGATTGATTTACGCATAAAAAAGAATCACAATAATTTGCTAAGACAAGTCTGCAGAAACGTGGGGAGCGTGTTTGACAGCGGATTAAATGAGCATTAGTCCAGTAGGGGAGGAAAATATAACCTTAGATCAGGCCAGATTCTGTGACACAGGTGCACCTTCCAGAGAGACTAGATTTCACATGCTAACAACGAGCATCCAGAGGTGGCTCTGACACCTTACCTGGTGGCTTGACTGAAATTCGAACTTAGTCGTGGCCTATAGTTAATGTAAGGGGGTGATGTGGAGGAAGGAGCCCAAAAGCTTAGGGACAAAGGACTGTCGGGCTGGATTTATGTGCCAGCTCCCAGCCGCCTCCCAGCTGTCACCCTGAGGGTCCACAAGACACTTGGCTAAGATGTGAAGCAACGCACTCACCCTGGCCGTGGCTCCCGGCAGGCAACACGCTCACCCTGGCCATGGCTCCCAGCGGGCGACGCCCTCACCCTGGCCGTGGCTCCCGGCAGGCTCTTGGGTTGTAGACCAGGTGTGACTGTGAAAGATTCCAACATGAGAAACTCCTGCCTTCCATGGGGATGGTGGTTTCCCACAGTAGCAGAGGCCAACAAACACAGCAGCTCGCCATCAGAGACCAGGTGGCCCACCTTCAGGGAGGGAAAGCAGGGACATGAATAGTCATGGTGCCTTGGCCACCAAGGTCTTTGGTGGCAGCTAATTAATCACAGGATCTCAAGTTCTAAAGTTGTGGGCAGCCTACTAGGGCATTCCTTGGTCTAAGTAGCAGGAGAACCCCCGGGGTGCCAGCCAAGCCCCTGACCTGAGTCACCACACTGGCCAGTCACAGCCCCTCAGCCATTTGCACACCCAAGCCAAGGCACACTCCAAGGCCCTGTGACAGCACACGCTGTGAATAATCCTCCATGCCTTTCCCAAAGGGACGTGTGACTATTCACGGGAGTAACTGTGAGCTGGAGAATGGAAATACACAGGGCTCTCGTGAGTTACTAACACAGGCTCTGAATTGACGCTAATCCTTGGGAACCCAAACCATGAGCATAGCCCATCAGTCGCCTGGGAACATGCAGTGGTCAGGTCATGGATGGAGCCTCCATCAGCTCACCTCTCACAGGGTGAGCTGTCCACAGAACCACAGTCCGGTTGTGTCCCCAGTCCAGGGAACCACCATCTGGTTGTGTCCCCAGTCCACGGAAGCACAGTCCGGTTGTGTCCCCAGTCCACAGAACCACCGTCCGGTTGTGTCCCCAGTCCACGGAACCACAGTCCGGTTGTGTCCCCGGTCCACGGAACCACAGTCCGGTTGTGTCCCCGGTCCACGGAACCACAGTCCGGTTGTGTCCCCGGTCCACGGAACCACCGTCCGGTTGTGTCCCCGGTCCACGGAACCACAGTCCGGTTGTGTCCCCGGTCCACTGAACCACAGTCCGGTTGGGTCCACGGTCCACGGAACCACCGTCCGGTTGTGTCCCCGGTCCACGGAACCACCGTCCGGTTGTGTCCCCGGTCCACGGAACCACAGTCCGGTTGTGTCCCCAGTCCACGGAACCACAGTCCGGTTGTGTCCCCAGGTCCTCAGAGTGTAATTGGAATAGACATACTGCCAACTAGTAGGGTCCCCAGCATGGTTCCCTGAACCCTGGACTGAAGGCAATCAGGTAGAGGAACTAAATGGATGTAGGAACTAGAAAAGTTCCTCTTCAAAGTTTCCTTTCTTATTAAATAATAATAACAAATGTCAGAAACAGTAGTTTGTCTTAAAGACTCTTTCTTCAAAGCCTTCTTGCTTTTTGCTACTAGCTCTTTGTGAGGCCCTGTCCTATGCAGCTGTTAGACGTGCTCACAGGCACGTAGTACATTCTGTGTCCTTGTACTTTAACCCAGATGTCTGTGCTGGACGTGCCCACAGGCCTGTCCCAGCTCGCAGCCTACGCCCCTTCCTTACTTGGAATTCCTTTCTGTTCTCCATTGCGTTTACCTGTTTAGAAAAGTTTTAAGTTACTAGCCAATCAAGTTTCAGTCAGCAGAGATCAGTAAGGATGACTCCAAATGCACAAAGGAATAAATATATCTGCTTTTGCTTTGTTCATTGTACTCTTATGATAAGACTGCTGGCAAAGGTATCCTTTCTGCAGGAAGCAAAGATTGCCTTGCTGAGAGACACTTTGTCCCAG
The DNA here is from genome assembly GCA_963573925.1 of Callimico goeldii. Lineage (NCBI taxonomy): Eukaryota > Metazoa > Chordata > Mammalia > Primates > Cebidae > Callimico > Callimico goeldii. Next base: position 30,085 of record CAUYOR010121798.1, read on the forward strand.
TGCTGACTTTTCTTTGCAGCATGTAACAATGGAAAAGCCTGGAAATTCCTTTCTTTTTTCTTTTTTCTTTCGCTCTTGTTGCCCAGGCTGGAGTGTAATGGCGCGATCTCGGCTCACTGCAACCTCCGCCTCCTGTGTTCAGGCAATTCTCCTGCCTCAGCCTCCTGAGTAGCTGAGATTACAGGCACGCACCACCTTGCCCAGCTAAGTTTTTGTATTTTTAGTAGAGACGGGGTTTCACCATGTTGACCAGGATGGTCTCGATCTCTTGACCTCCTTGATCCACCTGCCTCGGCCTCCCAAAGTGCTGAGATTACAGGCGTGAGCCACTGCGCCCAGCATTCTTTTCTCTTTCTTATCCATTTCTCCCTCCACCCTCCTTTTCTTTTCTCTCTGTAGATCTTTATTGGGCCCCTGCTGATAACTTAGCTCCAGTTTTGGGCAAGTCTTTCAGGGTTCTGAGTTTTTTTCTGGGGCCCCACGTTTGGTGCCAGATTATTGTCCGCAAAAAGAGTCAAACTCTAAAATATTTGAAGAATTTAATTCTGAGCCAAATATGAGTGACCATGGCCTGTGACACAGCCTGTGACACAGGAATAATGACTCCATATTCCAGGACTATATGTTAATAGCTAAGTTTAGTTTAGCTCAAGTTATTCTTTTTTAAAATTTAAAAATAAATAACTTCTTTGTGTTTTAGATTAATAATGAATTCTTCCCCACCCATTCCACACACAAAGTTTTGACAATCTGTTGGGTCCCTTCATAGAAAATATATCTGGTTCTTCTTATTTGTTTTATTCATCATGCCATTTCCTTCATCCTCTCCTTGTGTTCTTATTCTCAGTGTCACTTCGTCACGCTGCTTTTTCTTCCCCTCTGTCGTGCTGGGTAATTTAGAGACACTTGTGATCAAACTCACTGCAGTATGAATTGTGATAGAAACCCAGCAGGAGAAAGTCCACCAGAGTTAACAAAGAGCAAATGATTGGAGTTTTACCTTTTTCAAAGCAATTGCAAAAAAGAAAGAAAGGAAAAAAAAGTCATGAGATTTATACAAAGAAAGAGTAGGCATTTTAAACAACCTATGAGCTTCTGGGTGGAAGTGGTGGCTTACGCCTATAATCCCTTCATTTTGGGAGGCTAAGACTGGAGGATTACTTGAGCCTAGAAGTTCGAGACTAGTCTGGGCAACATGGCAAAACCCTGTCTCTTCAAAAAATGCGAAAAAATTAGATTGGCATGGTGGCTCGTGACCATGGTCCCAGCTACTATGGAGGCTAATGTGGAATAATCACCTGAGCCTGGGAAAGTTGAGGCTACAGTGATGTGATTGTGACACTGCACTCCAGCCTGAGCAGCAGAGTAAGACCCTGTATGGGGGGGGGTAAAAAAAGACACACACACACACAAAACCTTTCAGTAAATTAGTTATGAAACAATTGTGTGGCAAGTTATGGTACCGAATGTGTATTTCTCTTTCTTTTTCCTTCTAATTTTCATAAATTTTTTAGTCTCGGTTATTTATACCTTTCTTCTAATGCATCAAAGATTTCTGTATAGATTTTGATTTGTTTGTAGATTTGTGTATAGATTAGATCATGATTACAGATTGTTTTTAAGAAAATATACTATAAAGTTAGAATTTATAAGTAGATGGTGAATGAGAAAATCTGTAAACAGAAAAATTTTCATATAGCTTGTTTGAATTACGCCTTCAGTCTATTTTTCAAGTCTTTCATAAAGGAACAAATTTTAGTATTATCATCAATTGACCAAAGCTTTTAAACTCCTGAGTAAAATAACTCTTAACAATTTCACACACACACACACACACACACACACACACACACACACACACACACACACACATCTCCAGAGGGATTTAGCTAGTTGATTTTGAACATTAATGATATATTAGGATAAAATGGGATTTATAAATTAATTAGATAAGGTGTCTCATAAGATCGGTAAAAATACAGGATTATCATCTTGTCCAGCTATCATCCAGGTCCATTGTATTTCCTTATATTAATAGCTAATCCAGTATTGTTGACATAGCCCCACTGAAAAAGGCTCATCAGCAGTATATCCTGGGTTTACTAAGGACAGAAATCATCGTTGCTCCTGATAGGTTAAAAAGAACCTTTAACCTTTCCTATGGTGCCCTCATCATCATTTTTGTAATCTTTCACTCCTGATTTCTTCCTTGAATTTCCTCATATTATTGAAATGTGATACATAAATTTTATATAATTTTTTTAAATGGCCAATTTTAGGATACCAAAAAGTTACTTATCTTCTTTGAATTATCTCCTCATTTAATAATTGTTGAATTTTGTAATACATCCGTAAGGCCATTCTAAATTTGTATCATATTCAGATGTAGTGAAGTCCTTTTGCTAAATCATAAAAAAAAAAATCTCACTTATTTGTCCCTTAATATGTAAGATGTAAGAATTGTTTGTCCTTTAAGTTCATTTTTCCGGTTTTCCTGGGTAAATTCTAATACTTAACATGTTTGTAGCCTCCTCATTCAAGGATAAACACTGTTTGTTACTTTAAAGAATAGTTTTGTTATAGTTTTACCCTTTAAAATATGCATATTGTAGAACTATAGTCTTTTTTTTTTTTTTTTTTTTTTTTTTTTTTTTTTGTGTCTCGCGATTTCGCCCAGGATGGAGTGCAGCAACGTGATTTCGGATCATGGCAAGCTCCACCTCCCAGGTTCAAGCAGTTCTCCGCCTCAGCCTCCCTGGTAGCTGGGATTACAGGCACGCGCCACCACACCCAGCTAATTTTTGGATTTTTAGTAGAGACGGTGTTTCACCGTGTTGTTCAGGCTGATTTCGAACTCCTGACCTCAAGTGATTCATCCGCCTCAGTCTCCCAAAGTGCTGGGAATACAGACAAGAGCCATCACGACCGACCAGTACTATATTCTTAGGTTTATTTAAGAAATCTAGTATAGAAAGATATTAAACAGAAATAACCATAATTTAATAAACTGACGAAATACAGCAGTGACAGCACTTTTTAAAATCAAAAATAGGTATTTTCCAACACTGCAAATTTTATTTAATGAAGTTTTGAATAACAAGGGAGACTTCTGATCTAACACAGCCAGAAGGCATTATTACTACAACTTTTAGTTCAGATTTCAGTTTTCCCTGATAATAGAACCTTGTATCTGTGGACCATTTTGTGTTTGTAGTGTTAAGTCAATGGAACATGGAAATGTAATATTATCTAATTTTTAAAAATGTGTATGTGCATGTGTGTCTGTGTGTTTACATATGTGCACCTGTGTTTGTGTTAGGGTAAGTGGAAGATGAGAGAAGAGATATGGAAACTATAGAAACAGGAACGCCGCGAAAATGTTTGAATAGCTTACAAAAAAACTGTGGCCTTTAATTATATTTTTCTTTCCATATGATATTAAGCATGGTGTAGAATGATATTGTTAATGTTACCTGTGCGTCAGATGAAAGATGTAATAGTTGCAAATAGGTGTATATGAAAACTGTTTTGGAATAGAACATGATTAACCAGTAAAATAAATTCTTAACTTATACAAGAGACTAGCTATTTTACTGAAAATGGTTGCTTAGTGGCATAGGCTGTATTCATTATTTATTTCTTATATGAAAATAATTTCTACATTTTAAGTGTCCTAAAAACAACATATTATGGAAATAATATGTTGTTTTTAGGACACTTAAAATGTAGTGACATAATATGTTATTAATATGTTACATTAAAAGGAAATATCCAAATGTATGTTTGAATATAGAAACATTTGATTAAATATCCTCACATGCAACTGAAACTTGTATGTTTAAGGTAATAAAGTTTCTGTTTAAATTCAGTTATCTGTATCCTGATGGGAGGAGTTATAATCCTGATTTAACTGGATTATGTGAACCTACACCTCATGATCATATAAAAGTTACACAGGTAAGGATAATTTCTGGAAAAGTATAATTAAATAAGTATATGCCATGCCTTTGAAATAAATAAGACTCTCTATAGTGTAGTTAAAATCAGGCACAGGTATTTAATACAAAAGATACTTAAGGCATTCTAAGAGTTTTAAAGAGAAATTATATCCCTTTGTTATATTTTTTGATACAAATTTATGCTACTAAAATTCTTGCTTGCCATATAGTATTGGCATTTATATGGGCGGAATAAAATAAATCCATAAGTAGGTAGGTTGGTATAAGGAGAGAGTCATAGTTTAGAAAACTACCAAAAAAAGATTACAATAATTATATGCCTTCGTTTTTAGACTCAAATGGGTAATTGAAGCCTGTTGACAATAACAATAGTGTTTTTCTAAATCCATTGTTGGATGGATTTAGATTTGGATGGGAATGTAAGTTGTTAAAACCTTTCTTGAGAGTGATATTGAGTAATTATAAAATTCTAAGTGAAAATACCTCTTCACGTTAGAATCTATTATGTAATAGATCACTTACACATGTACACAAAAATCTGTACAACAGGTATTCACTGTAATATTTTTGTAAAACTGAAAAATTACAAAATACAAAGATGTTTAATAACAGATGGAATAGAATAGAGTAGTATACTCATACCGTACTACATGAGGTCATCAGCAGGAGGGTGGTAGTTCTACATACTCACATGGGAACTTCCGCATCTTGTACTATAAAATAATTTCATTTGTATAAAGTAAAAGCAGATAACATTTTGTTGGGCAAAGTTAAATTATGTACCTTCAACTTCTGTAAATAAATAATCATTGCTGTATATGAACATATGAGTTCACTTTTTAAAAGATCCAAAAAACACCAAACTGGTAAGAGGATTTAACTGAGGAGGTGAAAGGGATTGCATAATCAGGGAGAGGATGGAGGGAGAACTTGAATATTTTATTTTATATACAGTCTAGTTTTAAAATATTTTATATTTGAGATATGTTCATGCCTTGTGTAATTAATAAAAATCTAAGGGAAAAAACAAACAAGAATTATGGTTTTTTTTTTTAAGACAGTAGATAATGATTTGCCTTATGATTCTCCAGGTTTCAGTTCCTGTAGTCTTTACTTGACGTTGTGAGACATACACATTGACATTTATATGTACATGCTGTACTTACAAATTTAATAACTACCATTTTATATTTAATATATAATTGCCATTTTAAAAGTTATATAGCAATCCTGTATTTTCTAATATGTGTGAAAGTGTACTCATGAAAGACAGTTTCTCTTTATAAAGCCATTAAAAAAATAAATCTTTGGAAGTAATAACATTCATTTCAATTACTCATAAATATTCTTACTGTTTAGGTTACATTTCCAGATGAAGTCTGCATCTGTGATTTTAGCTTAATGTAATGTTTTTATAATTGCAAATTCGTCCTTTGGATAGTCATAGCCAGTATCAGTACTTATCTATTATTTCAGGGACATCAACAATTTATAACTTACTTTGGATTACTTTAGATTTATTTCTTTTCCATTCTTATGCATTCTCTCCTTTCTTTCCTTATGTTTCCCCCTAAATTTTTGTATATTCACACAGCATAGTAGATACAGTTTATGTGTATATATGTGTACCTGCATCTACATGCGTATGTATCCATGTATGTATATGTACACATATTTTTCCTCACCAGGATTATAATATATTTTAGTAGGCTGTGGCATAAATATTGTTATTTATTTATCCTATTCAGTGCCAGGCACATTGTAGTCACTTTACTGAACTAAAGGTTACTCTATTTACCCAAATTTTGGTTCCATAATTCCTTTTCTTAGTATTCCCAACATCTTTTTTTCATGAATCTTTGCCATGAAAAAAGTACCAAAATTTACCAATTTGCTTGGATCTTCTTTGTCACAAAGGTCTTTACAGTATTTGAATTTTGAAAATTTTACTGTGTCAAATGTTTTAAGCTAAAAATCTAATCAAGAACATTGCAGTTTTCATAAAAAGGTTTTTGGTTACTAAAGTGATTTGTTTTCTTGACATTGTTAGGTAAAGAGTGTGCACTTTTTAGTCAGAGACATAATTTGGAATTTGAACCAAACAATTTAAACTTATTAAGCCCCAGGTTTAACTTTTGTTAAGTTCAATGTATCTTCTTATGCTTTGGAGATTATGTGGAACCGTAAGTGTGGACCACAGTGCCTGGCATGCGGGAAGAACTTGGTAAATGTTTGCTGCTTTTCTTCCATTCTGGGATTTATAAAGATATTGAACCAATAAAATTTAATGTTTATCCAAGTATCATGTTTTTTTCAATTTGACAGTTAAATTAGAGGAGCATGTGGCATTTATTAAAAACATAATGTCACTTCATATTCCTGTTTTAAAACCATAGATTTTGTCTTTTGAGTCACTGTGACTGTTGAAACAAGTTCCTTTCTAAAGGAACAGTAAAGGAACATTAAATAATCTGAATCATTAAGAAGCATATAAGATAGATGACAAAAGTTCAAACCTTTTAAAAATGGATTTTGAAGACCAAATTGTGATTGTCAATTCAAAACATGTCTCAAATGGTAACAAAATTCTGGCAAAATCAGTTGTGAGATATTTACTGTGTGTCATTTTATTTGGGAAAATTTAATACTAACAATTCAGTTAACATTACTTTTTCCCCCCAACTTCCAGGAACAATATGAATTATATTGTGAAATGGGCTCCACTTTTCAGCTCTGTAAGATTTGTGCAGAGAACGACAAAGACGTTAAGATTGAGCCTTGTGGGCATTTGATGTGCACCTCTTGCCTTACAGCATGGCAGGTAAAATCATTAGCATCATGAATGTCTTTCTTATATATCCTACTAGTATTTCTCCTTTCAGTTTTCTTCTTAATGGTTTAGGAAGTAATGCTGATAAGTGCTTTATTTGAAATAGTTGTTTAAAAAATTTATACGTTTGAGTTGCTTTATATAAATGATTTTTATTTATCTTATATTTTGTTTCTTTTAAATGTGTAACTTAATTTTATTAGTCATCAGTAGTTTTATACTACCATGGATTTGATTTCAGGATGTTCACTTATAGATATTACCAGCTAAACATATTTATGCCATTTATTGTAGGTCAGAGTCTGTTTGTAGTAGGTCAGTTTCTGAAGCCAAGTAAACCTTCATAGATAAATCTTATTTTGATATTTTCAAGTAAACCTCTTTTCTCCAGAGGAGGCATGGTTCGTGTCTCACATGTGCTCTGCAGTGCTGAAATTGGAGAATCAGACAGGAAGTCTCTCTCCCAAATACTTATAGATCCCACAGAAACAGACATTAAAGTTTCCTATTTACCGAAGCATAATCTCAGACAAATTGCTTTCCCATCTGTAGCAGGCATTCAATAAATATAAATTGATTTGATATTTTATAGAAAGGTCTGGAGAATAACTGGTTTTCCGAATGACTTTCTTATATTCCTTCATCTGTAATTAAGATTGGGGATTTAAAAGTGGATCTTTGGACAGATTTCCAGTTTTGAGTATTTGGAGGAGTCATGGAATGTTTTGATCAAGGCATTTTGAAACTGCTGTTTGACATAGTTATATTGAAGCTAGAAGTATATCGATAGGGTTTAGAAAGCAAGTAATTAAGTGTTCTAGCCTTTTAGAAATATTGACAGTGAAGCATATGGGTGACATCCCTACCGTATTTCTGAGCCATCTCAGTCGTTGATTTTTTTTGTCCAACCCTACACCTCTGCATTACTTGAGGAACGATGGGCATTGAGGTTAATGGAACGGGGCTGACAGACTCAGAGGGGCACTGATACCTGCCGAGCTCCTTGCTTGGTTATAAAATATAATGATTTTCCCATTTTCAGAGTCATGAAAGGGCCTGCTTCTTTTGTGAATTTTTTTTATAGATGAGGAACCGAGGAAGAATTAGGAAGTGAATTACAGTGATTTATATTTTCAAAATCCTTTCTGAATGCCCAGAGCTCTTCGCTACCTCAGCAACATTGTTCAAAATCCCTATACTTCTCTCTTTCGATATGCATTTGGTTTATATTTTATTTTAGGTTTTTCTTTATATCCTCTCCCCTATTTCCTTTTGTCCCTTTGTGATGTTGTTGAATTTTGCATATTACAGGGAGATGTTGGAGGAGATCATTCTCAACATAGATATTTGATTTCTATTTAAATTAACAGTAATAGTTCTGCAAACTTAGCAGTGCCTTTTAAAAACTACATTCAATACATGTAGATATGTTGGTAGAATTGTGGGCAAATGTATTTCAAATGTGTCAGTCAGAGATATTATAGAGATATTGATTCAGTGATAGATCGTCTCTAATTGGACTACATAGGACTGGTGTACCTGATAATCATTCCGCGTTCCAGGATACATATTAAACTAACAATGAAAACAAATTGTGTTCGTCATTCCTCTTTGCCTTCAGTGTGGTAGTAGGGTTTTTATAGGTGGAAAGAAACTAAAAGCCTTGCATTTCTCCATGAAGAAAATCAGAATAATAGGCTGCTACAAATTCCTAACACTCTGCCTCCATGCAGGGCTTGTGTATTTTAGCCATTTTTCTTGGGACTGCAGTCTTAGAGCACACACATGCATACATGTTGCAGGACTTAACCTCTGTAACTCAATATTATGCTTAGTATTTGGAGGTTAAGTTGGTTAAAAGTCAGAAGCTGCTGTTAGTTTGACAGAAACATTTGTTTAGTAAAATATACTGTTTAAAGCATCAGTTGCTTACTGGCTGGACATGATGGCTCACACCTCTAAATCCCAGTACTTTGGGAGGCCAAGGTGGGAAGATCCATTGAGCCCAGGAGTTCAAGATGAGCCTGGACAACATAGGGAGACCCTGTCTCTATAAAACAATAAATAAAACTTTAAAAAATAGTTGTTTACCTTGCAGCCTAGTGTGAGTAGAAAAATATGGCTGAATATAAAGCAACAGATATTTTATTTTACTTTCTGTATACTTCTTGAAAGAAAGTTTATTTATTCTTAGTAAATCAATACTGTTTTCAGTAGGTCCTAACTTAACACTGTCAATAGATTCTTGGAAACTGTAACTTTGAGCAAGTGAAATACTGTATGCGTAGGAACCTTAACTCTTGTTTCTATCATTTAGCCAATGGTAAATTGGATTTCATTATACAGTAAGTTGTTGCACTTAAACCGTCAATTTCCAAGATTTGATTAAATATGTTAATTGAGGACTTACTGTATTTATTTGTTAAGTTTGTGAACTATTTGCAATAGGTTCATTATGTGCAAAAGGCATGGGAACATTTCCCAGTTGACATTCTGTAACACTAATGCTGTGTCCTTTCCATCACCACAGTGCTTCTGTGGGTTACAGTGCATTCTCCACATTGGTGAAGTTCCTCTTGCTTGTTGTTTATCAATTCCTTGAATTATTTCATGATTTTTTAATATTGACCCAATGACCTTATATGAAGGTATGTCCAGTACTGTTGATAAATTCTTAATATTTACTATTTCTCTTTTTCACTCTGAACTACTTCTCAGTTTTACTTTTAGAAATTGAGGAAGTACATAAATGTCAAACTCTGAAACCTGTGTTTAGCTAAAATTTTAAGTTATGTGAGAGAGCAGTAACAAAGTAGTTTACTAAGTAAAGTATTAACAAAAAATGATGAATTCCAAACTATTCAGAAGGTTGAAATAATAAATTACACTTATGTTACTAGAGAGTAATGTTATTAATATGATTATAGAATTTTTTACCTAAATTAATGAAAATTATGCAAATCTTTAGTTTCAGTATTAACTTTGGATTCCCCTCGAACAAAGCAGCTCATCATTAATAAGTATTCTCCTGATACATTTTGCACATGTCTCTGTAAGCTCATACCTCATTATATTCATATTGTAAACATTTCCATATTTAGGTATTTTCTTTTAGAATCTAGATTACCTATTTTAGAATCTCTCTCTGCATGTTATCTGCGCATCGGTCGTTACTCAGTGAATACTTATAGATTACATGTTAGGTAATGTAAAGGAAAAAGAGGAAGTCTAAAAGTACATTAAATAAAAAGACAGTACTGCAGATTGATTGTGAAAAGCTCTTACAATAATTTTCTGAGAAGTATTTATGATCTTTTCAAAGACTTTTATCATATTCAGTATCTGAGAATGAATCCTAGAAATTCTAAGGTTTAGTTCCATCTGTTCCATTCACTAGCTATTGTGTAATTTCCTTAACTTTGTACATTTTTATCTTTTCCACCCATTTTTGAACCATGTTATTTTACTTTTGTTGTTTGCTGTACTGCCAGCACTAACCCAGAAGCAGTAAGACTGTTTTTATCGCTCTTTTGTACCAAAAAAACATGCACAGTGATCCCTGGTTTATGTTTTCTCTACCCCTTAAGACCCTAAAGAAAATTGTTCTTAGGTCAATAAATCTAAATTGATATTTCACATTCTCTGTATCTCAGGGATCTTACTGGTCAAAGGAAGTTTCAACTTTTGAACATTTCTACTTTTGGATAATCTAAATATTTTTACATTGAGATATAGTCTTCACATAGTGGTGCTTCCTGCCAACTAAGGTATCTGTTTTGTCAGCTTTTGTATTATTGCATGAACAGCAATGTTTGTTGATCATTTAAACATTTTATTGCAAAATGCCTCTGGTATTTAATAAAAATAAGAGTCTTACAAAGTTAATCTAGTTAAAGCACAGTTGTAAAACATTAGATATGCTGAAGATCTCCTATCTATAATCTCATCTAGCTGCTCACTTAACCTAACTGATGGTAAATATGTTAGTGAGAAGAACAAAATTATAGCACACTTCATAGTTCCACAAAATATTGCCAGAAATTGTATCTAAACTTGTAGATACATAAAAAGAAATGTTTCAAAGGTATTAGGTCTCTGGACTTAGGTTAAAATAAGTTATGTCTCTCTTTTGCAATGTTTTCCTCATTCAAAAATGGTTTAAAGACTTTGTTTTAAAGACAATTCTACTTTAAAGACATTATTTTTATTTTATATGATTAAATTTGCAAGCTTAACTGTGCACAAGGAGAATTTGTTCTGTTGCTTCTTTCCCTTACGGGTTTGGTAGAAGCAAACCTAGATGGTTTCCACTGTCATTTTCATTTATTTATTTAGGAAACATTCTTTGAGCAGCTACAATGTCCCACATTATGTACTATTCTCTGAACTAAGAACCCTGAGACACAATCCATAGCCTCAAGAAGTTAAAATTAAATCTGAAAGTCCTATTGAGGAGCATGGTATTAATAATTACTCAAAGTAAGTATCCTGTTATCCTTCAAATTTAATTATGGCTACTGGACATTTTTTGTTACTTTCTACTGCTTTGGTTGGGCATGCTGATATGAAAATGATTTTAAAGGCTGTCTGTCTGCCAAGAAGCTATGATAAATCAGTTAGAATCCAATAGGAAATATTAAACCCTGACCATAAATCATGCTATGCTTAGCAGTGTGCGTTTTTAGCAAATCATTCTTCACCAACTTTTCTTTCTGTCTGATGCCCTACTTTGGTTTAATTGAAATTCATTAGAGACTTAAATTTTATGTAGTTAACAGAAAACTTAAGAAATGCATAGTAGCTGTGTCAGTTAGTTGTTACAGGCTGCAAGTGGTTACTCTTTAATTGCTGTCATAATAGCCCATTAGTCATGCCTCTGAAGAGGTGTCAGATGCTTTTTACCCTTTCTGAAACATCTGTGTTATTTAATAAATTGAATAAGCAAGCAGAGTTTGCACAGAATACTAAATAAGCTGAATAACCACCTTTCTAGGGACATTTTTTTGAAGTAATATTACTCTATGTGCAACGTTTCTGTGCTGCCCTTGGTTATAAAACTTGGGGAGTTGTCTTCCATGTTCACATGTTAATGGGACATATTAACAAAATGTTTGTCTTCTCAAGCCTGAACTTCTGCACATCTTCCTTTGTGAGGTAGTATATTATGCAATAGTGAATCTGCAGCATTATCCTAAGATTAAAAGTTAAGGAATTGTTTTCATTCTGTGCTTATTTTAGGGATCTAGAAAATGGCTTTTGATATGTAGCTCTCCTTGTAGAGGTCCTTCACATCCCTTGTAAGTTGTATTTCTAGGTATTTATTCTCTTTGTAGCAATTGTAAATGGGAGTTTACTCATGATTTTGCTCTCTATTATTGGTGTATAGGAATGCTTGTGATTTTCGCACATTGATTTTGTATCCTGAGACTTTGCCGAAGTTGCTTATCAGCTTAAGGAAATCTTGGGCTGAGATGATGGGGTATTTTAAATATACAATCATGTCATCTGCAAACAGAGAGGACACCAACAAATGGAAAAACATTCCATGCTCGTGAATAGGAAGAATCAATATTGTGAAAATGACCATACTACCCAAAGTAATTTATAGATTCAGTGATATCCCCATCAAACTACTGTTGAGTTTCTTCAAGACTTAGAAAAAAAACCACTTTAAATTTCATATGGAACCAAAAAAAGAGCCCATATAGCGAAGACAATCCTAAGCAAAAAGTACAAAGCTGGAGGCATCACACTATCTAACTTCAAACTATACTACAAGGCTACAATAACCAAAACAGCATGGTGCTGGTAACAAAACAGATGTATAGACCAATGGAAGAGAACAGAAACCTCCGAAATAACAACATACATCTACAACCATCTGGTCTTGGAAAAACCTGACAAAAACATGCAATGGGGAAACGATTCCCTGTTTAATAAATGGTGTTGTGAAAACTGGCTAGCCATAGCAGAAAACTGAAACTGGACCCCTCCTTACAGCTTATACAAAAATTAACTCAAGATGGATTAAGACTTGAGCGTAAGACCTAAAACCATGAAAACCATAGAAGAAAACCTGGGTGATACCATTGAGGACATAGGCATGAGCAAAGACTTCATGACTAAAACACCAAAAGCAATGGCAACAAAAGCCAGAATTGACAAATGTGATCTAATTAAACTAAAGAACTTCTGCACAGCAAAAGAAACTATCATCAGAATGAACAGGCAATCTACAGAATGGGAGAACATTTTTGTGACTATCCACCTGACAAAGGGCTAATACCCAGAATCTACAAGGAACTTAAACAAATTTACAAGAAACAAACAACCCCATCAAAAAGTAGGTGAAAGATACAAACAGACACTTCTCAAAAGAAGACATTTATGCGGCAACAAACATTAAAAAAAGCTCATAATCAATAGTCATTAGAGAAATGCAAATCAAAACCACTGTGAGATACCCTCTCATGCAAGTTAGAATGGCGATCATTAAGAAGTCAGGAAACAACAGATGCTGGAGAGGAAGTGGAGAAATAGGAACACTTTTACACTGCTGGTGGGAGTGTAAGTTAGTTCAACCATTGTGGAAGACAGTGTGGCGATTCCTCAAGAATCTAGAAATAGAAATTCCATTTGACCCAGCAATCCCGTTACTGGGTATATACCCAAAGGACTATAAATCATTATACTTTAAAGGTACATGCACACATATGTTTATTGCAGCACTCTTCACGATAGCAAAGACTTGGTTGGAACCAACCCAGATGCCCATCAGTGATAGAGTTGGATAAAGAATATGTGGCACGTATACACCATGGAATACTGTGCAACCATAGGAAAGGATGAGTTCATGTTCTTCGCACGAACATGGATGAAGCTGGAAAACATAATTCTCAGCAAACTGACACAGGAATAAAAAACCAAACACCGTATGTTCTCACTCATGAGTAGGAGTCAGTGAGAACACATGGACACAGGGAGGGGAAGATCACATGCCAGGGCCTGTTGTGGGGTGGGGGCCTAGGAGAGGGATAGCATTAGGAGAAATACCTAATGTAGATGATGGGTTAATGGGTGCAGCAAACCACCATGGCACGTGTATACCTGCATAACTAACATGCACATTCTGCACATGTATCCCAGAACTTGAATTATAATTAAAAAAAAAAGAAAGAAAGAAAATGGCTTTTGAGCTCCTGAATGGGGCAAACTCTAAACTGTGTTCTTTACATCTTCCTTCCAAAATAAAAAATGGATATCTTTGTCAGTTGGATATTCGGCTATGTTTTGAATTACTGCCAAGGACTTTAATTCAATTAAGTGTAAAATTAATTTTACTGTGGTTATTCTTCCTGCATATTGTTTAATATAATTTAAAGGAAAGGTATCAGTATTCAAAACAGTAATTCACCAAAAAAATCAATAAACTCTGATTTTTATGTGAAATATGATTAAAGAGATTTATAGATGTTCCGTATGTAGAGTGTTGCTGGGGAAAAGTATATAGTTGTCTGAGAGAGGAGAGAAGCTCAAATGATCACATTTCAGGCAATAAGAAATAATCCTTGGCCAGGCATGGTTGCTCACATCTGTAATCCCAGCACTTTGGGAGGCCAAGGTGGATGGATCATCTGAGGTCAACAGTTGAAGACCAGCTTTGCCCACATGGCAAACCCTGTCTCTGCTAAAAATACCAAATAGCTGGGCATGTTGGTGGGCTCCTGTAATCCCAGCAGCTCGGGAGGTGGAAAGTTCAGATGAATGATTTGAACCCCAGAGGCGGAGGTTGCAATGAACCGAGATCACGACTCTGCACCCCAGTCTGGGTAACAGAGCAAGATTCTGCCTCATAAAATAATAATAATTTTAAAAAGATAAATCTTTTACTCTATCGTCCTTCAAAGGCAACCAGTCATCAAATTTCTAGCCTCAGTGAAATTTTATAACCTTAGTACTACAAATAGAAAATAATACTTGCCTTTATGAATGTTTTAAATTGGTATTTTTGTCTTTAACCACCTGTTGTGTCTTTTGCATAAATGTGATTAAATGTTGGAGCTTCTCTTTCATGTTAGGAGTAATATAGAAGCTGCTAGAGTTGCCCAAAAATGTTATAATAACATTATGAACTAGAGTAATGCACTAGAAAAGGAAAGGAAATTATGGATATGAGAAAAGAAAGTTCAGTAGAGTAAGTGCTTGGCCCTTAAAGTCTAATGACTAAATTAGATGGATGCTCATTGTATTGTAAAGTGTCTGGACAGTAACAGAACTGGCACTTTGGAAACATTTTCAGTTGACTCCTACATGGATCTTTCATAGGTGTTTTTAAAGTTGATACCATTTTTTAAATGTCTTGAGAACATAGACTCATTCTAAATTACCCACTCATTCTAGACCAGCTTTATGCATTAAAATTTTAAATTGAATTCAAGCAACAATGTTTGAAACAAAAAGCTTTTACTGTGGAAAAACATATCCCCAGAAATGGTGTAATTATTCAGATAAATTTTACGTCTTCCTGTTAAAGAGCTGAATGTGTTCAATTAGAGTGAACAGAATATTCATTGATTGTAGTAGTTTTTTAAATTTTGAAATTCGTAATTTGAGCAAAATAGTTTTAAAGTTTTTACATTTATGAATGATCAGTAGTAGCAAGTGGCTGTTTTTCACCTGTATTTTAACTTTGGTTGTGAATCTGAGATTGAAAAACCACTAAATATGGAGTTGAAATGATTAGACTCTTGAAATAGACCCCCTTGTTGTGATTTCCTGCTTACGCTTTGCTTGCTGTGTGACCTTCATCAGACTAGTAAACCGTTTTTTCCTGTTGGTAAAATGGGGAACAATAATTGGACCTACCTTATAGGATTAAATGAATTCATATTTAGAGAGTGCTTACAACAGTGCTTAGAATTTCAGTTATTATTGTTTCTAATAAAGTACTTAGGAGATATCTCATATTTCCAATTGTGGTTAATCTATGCACACTGATAATTCTGTAGGTTTTAAATTGCATTCATTTCATTGCAAAATGGAATTTGTATAAAGACGTGAGTTTTTTCAAATGTTAAGTTATGTTTCCTCAGTTTTCTTATTATATTTATTCTTGAAACGATTTTGTATTAATTATGGCAACTGGAATTTGTAAATTTGTATATTTTTACAGCATGTTATAAAAGCTTTAAACTAATTTATCTCACTTTATCTTTATGGCATCTCTAAATGTGCATTATCTTATTGTAAATGAGATGCAATGAATTGTTCAGTTTCTCACAACTGTAATTGGGAGAAGTGGACGTCCGCTCCAAGTATCCTAATTCAGAAAGTCTGAGCTCCTTTCCTGCTTCTCTGTGGAAGCCTTTGTGGGCCTCCCAAATCAAAACTAGAGGCGTCTGGATTCACCAATGTCTTTGTCCTTTGTCCATCATGAGATAAACCAGAACCAAAGATCTCTCCCGCTCTGTGGCATTTTGTCTAAGATAACTATTAACTCTCCTTCTTTATTCTTTCATTCATTCTTTCAGCCAGAAGTTATTGAGTTTCTGTAGGAGGTACTGTGCTTTGAAAATTCTTGGTATGGATCCAACCTATTCTCAGTGCATTTATTTACATATAATTTTTCCAGTTATAATTGCTATGTTTAAAAAAAGATTTGTGACAACCTCATAGCTACATGAAATACAGCAAGGTAATATAAATTAGAAGTTATTGATAAAGAAAAAAATACACACATACATATGCATACAGATACAGTAAAAATATAGAATATACTCACTCCAAAATGAGACTTTTGAGGTCCTGTGTATACCTTACAGCCCTTGATGTGTATTATATATGTGGGAAGGCATAAAGTGACTGACCTTGTCAAAGTGTGCCTCTAATAATCATTCTGAAAGCAAATAAATCATACTATATATAATGCTATCTTGCAGAACATTTGAAAGAAAGTAAGATATAGTTTGTCTGTCTTAGCAATATTTAAACAAAATGTGCAAGACAGTTGATACATGATGATGATCATGAGATGATACTAACAATATTCATTGGGATTTTTGTAGAGTATTTGTGGAGAATGGAGTATTATGAAAGTTTAAGTTTTTTTTCTATTTGTCAATTTTTTTTATTCTGAGTTTACCTAAAGTTATATTTTTAAGTCATGTCACTAACTTACAGTATTAATGGTTGAGATGTGAGTCTGAATTATTTAACAATATTAGGAGAAATGACAGAGTTTTCTTTCAGCTGTGTATCATATTCACTAATAACTTCTGTACTCTTTGATTTAGAGGTTTTTCTTATTTGAGGAAGTGAAACCTACTGAGTCATTTAGAGTAGATGGAGTCCTCAGTACTTCCTCTTAACATTCACAGAATGTTGGGTAATAGAAAATGAGTTATTTACTGGTCTTTCTTCTTCATTAACACATATTATTTGATCTTGCCTTAAGTGTACATTGATGGGAAGATTATTTTAATTATTGGATTGAAGATATTCTTCATGTGTATTTAATCAACCACTTGACAGAAACTAGGGCAGAGTAACCGAAGTAGCATTTGAGACTTTATGGTTAGATGTAATTTGCATGTGACAGTAGTCCATTTATAAAATGTGATAGATGAAGTCATATTAGAGTAAGTACCATTAGAGACACATTCAGTGTGATCTGTGTTTGCAAATCAAAATTGATGTTCATTGCAGCTGTTTGTTGGTCTGATGAGTAATATAAACTCTCAACAACAAAGCTGAAGAGAAGATGTATTTTGTGGCATCTACTCTTATAATAGGTACTCTTAACACACATCAGTAATTTGTATATCATTAAACTTTCAAGTAGCATAGAGAAAAATCTAAATTCAATTTTAGATGAACAGTTCTCGGTTTTTTCTTGTTCTGTAAAGACACAGTTGTTGCCTTTCACCTCCTACTCCTTCAAAACTCAATCTTTTCAGTTACCTCTTATGAGGAAATAGATCACATAACTGGATGTTTATGTTTAACCAGAGCAATATGTGAGTTGACCTTGGAGATTCAAAGAGAAACTTCTATAGCCTAATAGTGTGTCTTGCATATTCTATGCATTGTACTAAAAAATAATGTGACTTTCATGATTTAGATTGAGTGGAATAATTTTTAGTTAAGATACTCTACTGGAATTCGGTCTTTAAAAGGTTCTTGGTTTTTAGTTATGATACTAAAATATTTACCAGTGAATTTATATGATGTATAAATTTGTAGGAGCTACTTCAAAGCAATCTAAGAGTGGAAGGAATAAGAGCATTTGCATGAAACTGGATTGGAGATGAATTGATAATGTTTGAAGTCAGGTGATAGATACATAGAAATTCATTACAGGTTTCCTTCAAATTTTATGTATATTTGATATTTTCTATAATTTTTTTTAAATGTATGAGTAAATTAAGTGCCTATGTAGGTCTCAAAGTACTACTTTCATTCTTCATGTGTTAAAGACACAGGGACCATCAGATCCTGCTTTCTTCTTTTTGACACAGAGTCTTACCCTGACTCAGGGTAAGGGCAGTCATGCTATTGCAGCTCACTGAACCCTCAAATTCCTGGTTTTAAACGAAACTCCCACCTCAGCTTCACAACCAACTGGGAGTTCAGGTGTGCACCACCACACCTGGCTAATGTTTTAAACATTATCTTTTTGTAGAGACAAGGTCTAGCTATGCTGCACGGGCTGGCACGGCTTGCTGTTACATAAAACTATCTTTTTGAAATTGTTTCATGTAGATCTGTAAAAATACTCCATAGGCACCTAATATGAATCCCTTTTGACTTTTATAACAAGGGGAGTTTTGCCTGGATGATAACGTATATTGAATATGACTTTAAGTTTAATATTCTTTCTGTAGATATATGAGAAAGATTTAGCTTTTCTTAAATATTTACTCCTGTTTTAGAAAATATTGTGAGGAGGTTATCAAAAATAGAAGAGTTAAATCTTGATTTTATTATCTGTCAAATGATGGAGCAAATAGTATTTAGTGCGTTTTGAAGCCCACTGGACCTGGATATGTGGGGTGGTAAACGCTGGGAGTCTATATTTATATGTCTGTATTTCTCTGTATCACCTTAGTTCAACTATTTTACCATTCCAAGTTTCTCTTCCAGATTATGTACAAGCAGATGAATAAGGGAATGTTGCAGTTTTTTTTCTTAATCAAGCCAAGGTTTTTCCTTTTTTGACAATTTGTTTGGCAAAGGAGGTGTTCAATTTGTTAAGTTGAACGAAGCTTAGAAAGAATAAACTATCGCAAGATCTGCCACTAAGTAGATGCTCGGTATTTGTTCAATGGGAAGAGAGGGAGAGAGAGGTATTCCATCCTGGGCCAAGCATCACTGTTGGGCAGGTAGATCACTAATTTCATATTCAACCAAGTGGATAGGATAGTCCTGAATTACTTATGGAACAGTTTTTTTAAAGATGTCAACTCTCTGCATCACTTGTCTTGCCACTAAAATGGTGCTATTTCATTCAGTTTCTTTCTTAAAGTAATATTATGATTTTTGCTACTTTTAAATAACACATTGCTAAAGTCATGGTATAATGCAAAAACAGAAATAGGGTGGAAAACATCATATACCATCTTTTCTCTAGAAAGTGATGTTATCTGTAGGGCAAGAAAACAGTTTTCTTTTTTTTAACTTCCCTGCAAATTGTGAATTTTTAATGTAGTTTTAAGAAATAAACATAGGAGACTTTGAGCAAAACATCCAATATTGACCAGTAAATACATTTCCACCCCAAAAGTATTTGCACAAATCTTTTTGCATCATATTGTTTAAAAGCAAGATAAGGGGCAAAACTTAGTATCTCACAGAGTAGCTTATATTCCAGATCAGCTGTGTGTCAGGATGACAGGCTTTCAGGACAGATGATGGTTTTTGAATATAAATTTACACATTTTAAATTTTCCTAATTGTGGATAAAGATTATTAAATACACAGGCAGTTAAAGCAAATATTTAGCCATAGTTAGATGCACAGGAACTTTTCTAATTTTGAATTGTATTTTTCTCACCAATACTACTGCTTTATTATAAATTTTTACTAAAATGCACTTTTGATGGAACGTTTAGTTAGTACTGCTGTCTTTTCATAAAGAGAGGTATGATTCAATTTCCAGTTTTCTTCAGGACTCTAATGCATTGATACATTAGCATTATAAGTGAACATGCAGGAAAATAAAGAGGTTTCTTTTCCTGGGAAAGTCAAACTTTTAAAAATACTTCTTTTTCTCAGGAAACAGAAGATAGTGTTATATATTTTGTTGGCTCCCTCTTTTACACCCACTACCTACCTCTTCAAGACAAATCTTCCCCCACCTCCCACCCAAAAACTTTCCTGGGGAAGGGCAACTTTTTTATAGTTGTAGAACATTAGCATTTCTGAACCAATCAATGAATTTTCTATTTGTTTAGGAGTCGGATGGTCAGGGCTGCCCTTTCTGTCGTTGTGAAATAAAAGGAACTGAGCCCATAATCGTGGACCCCTTTGATCCAAGAGATGAAGGCTCCAGGTGTTGCAGCATCATTGACCCCTTTGGCATGCCGATGCTCGACTTGGACGATGATGATGATCGAGAGGAGTCCTTGATGATGAATCGGTTGGCGAACGTCCGAAAGGTAGAACTAGAAAACGTGGGTTTAGTTACAGTGTGTGACCATGTGAAAAACAAATGATGCCATCATAAATGGAGTACAACTGAGTGTATTTGAGTTTAGAAAAGAGGCACGCGCGTGCACGCGCGCTCTCTCTCTCTCTCTCTCTCTCTCTCTCTCTCTCTCTCTCTCTCTCTCTCTCTCTAGCCTAGGCCTACACAGGGTCAGGATCATCAATATCACCGTCTTTCACTTTCACATCTTGTCCCGCTGGAAGGTCTCCAGGGGCAGTAACACACATAGAGCTGTCATCCCCTGTGAAAACAGTGCCTTCTTCTAAAGTACTCCTGAAGAACCTGTCTGAAACTATGTTACAGTTAACTTTTTTTCATAAGTAGGAGTATACGCTAAAATAATGATAAAAAGTATAGTACAGTAAATAAATCAACCAGTAACATAGTTATTTATTATCATTATCACATATTATGTACTGTACATAATTATATGTGATACACTTTTGTGCAGCTGGTTGCACAGTAGGTTTGTTTACACCAGCGTCACACAAACACGTGAGTAATGTTTTGTGCTATGACATTAAGATGGCTATGATGTCATCTGACAATAGGAATTTGTCAACTTCATTATAATCTTATCTTATAGGACCACAATGATATATGTAGTCCATCATTGAAATGTCATTGTACAGGGCAGGAGGATAATGTTGACAGGCTGATATAATCAGAGATTGAGAGAGAACTAGATTCTACTCAAGGTACTCTCACTGGTTTTAAACATCATAATGAGAGGTGACGAGAGTGTTTCTATAGAATTAAACATCATCTAACACTGGCAATAGCAGATCTGTGAAGGAAATATTTAAGAAAGGAAATTATTAAAGTTGGAAATGGTGAAACTGAACTTGATTAAAAATCTTTGTTCAAATCGAGAAGTCTCTGTTAGAGTTTTATTTCTTCATGGGAAGGCTGTCTCTCTGTTTGGCTTCTGGGAGGTCATATAAGATGTACCTTTGTGAATTTACCAGAGTCTGAGTTTGCTCATCAAAGTTGTTGACTCAGAAAAATTGACCTTGTCAACTCACTGAGAATGGACGTTGCTGCCCAGTAAAGTTTATATAACCAAGTACACAACAGACTAATCAATGAACCAGAATGTCAACTGATTAATTTGCAGACCGGAAATATAGTGATCAAGAGAGGTAGACTCTTGGATATCAGGCTATTCCCTGGACAGAAAGATATATGAAATCCCAATTAGTTTCACAAATTTTTTGCTCTCAGAATCAGAGAAATGGTGCTCTCAGAATCAGAGAATTGAGTGGTATGAAAGGTCTGCGTATATGGTGCCACCCCTCCTCCTGACTTGGGCAGACCTGGCTAATCAGTCATGATACTTACCCCACTGAATTCAGACTTGGCCTACAGAGCCTTTTCAATACAGCCCTGAAGATCTTCCACTGTAATTCATCACGATTGATTTGGCAGGTAGCATGAAACCTATTTGCCGTTGTCACTAGGTGGAGTGATGATAATGTGTAATGGTGTCAGATTATATTCACTATCTTCATCAATCTCTGTAGTAATGAAATGCTTGGTACTGGAATTTCGACGAGGCATTTCTTTGGGTTACTTTATTTTTAGAGCTGTGTCTGAGTTTTCCTCTTGAGAAAATCCTTCATTTTCTCCCTTCCAATGTTCCCTGATGACCAAATACATTCCTTTAGGATATTTTACCTACAAAATTTTACATATGAAGATATGTTAACATGATCAGCATGGCTACTCTCAAATTTTGCTTTTTTCTGAAATGATTTTTATTATTTATCTTAGTGGTTTTTGAATACATTTTATGATTTAACACCTAGAAAACTACACATAACTTCACTCTTTAATCCCAACACATACAGTTTTTAGTAATAGTTTAAATTATGTGATTTTCTGATATAAGAAATAGAAGAAATAAAGTAGTTATTCCTCTGCAATCCTAAAGGATGAACAAGAAAAAATAATCTTAAATAGAAACAGACTTGAGACTTGAGTCTCAAAACAGATAGAGTGAACTTGAGGAAGACCTGGAATAAAGCACCAGTTTTGCTACAGAGCAGTAATGGGATGCTAGGCAAGTATATAACCTCTTTCTTCCTCAGCTTCCTTCTTTGTAAAATAGAAAAATAATAGTAGCTTCTCCATTGGGTGTTGTGATGATCAAATGGGATCAAAGACTTAAGAATCTTGAAGAATGTCAGGTCGTCGAGGTCATAAATGTTCACAATATTATTACCAATGTTAATTAAAATTAATAATGCTATGTAATACATGTTCTAGGATATACTCCATAATCTGAGTTAGTAGAAATCCTTTCATCTGGTCCGGCGCAGTGGCTCACGCCTGTAATCCCAGCACTTTGGGAGGCCAAGGTGGGTGGATCATGAGGTCAGGAGTTTGAGACCAGTCTGACCAACATGGTAAAACCCTGTCTCTACTAAAAATACAGAAATTAGCTGGGCATGATGGTACGTGCCTGTAATCCCAGCTACTCAGGAAACTGAGGTAGGAGAATTGCTTGAACCTGGGAGGCAGAGGTTGCAGTGAGCCAAGATCACGCCACTGCACTCCAGCCTGGGCAACAGAGTGGGACTCTGTCTTAAAAAAAAAAAATCATTCCATCACTATGCATGTGAGAGAGCTATGTATGGGGAGTTGGTAATATTGATGTACTGTTCCCTGGAAGACATAAGTTTGAATACTGGCTCTACAATGTACAAATACAAAAAAAACCACATGACTAGTGTGAGTCTGATTTCTTCTTCTGAAAGATGAGAATAATAATCCCTCCCTAAATTGTTGAGAGAATAACACATGTTATTAATGCTGGTTGTATTGATTTGTGACCCTTCTTACTGCAAACTAAAAATGATTTTTACATTTTAAGTGGTATATGTTTAAATTACCTTATAAGTACCTACAAAATGTCCTTAATTTTACAACTTGTCCTAAAATATTTACTACCTGGCCCTTTAAGAAAAAGTTTGCAGCCCCAGGTCTAGGACATAATAAACATTTAAAGAATGTTTATTGAATGGATGGATAATAGAGAATGACAGAAAAGTATCTGAGATACAACAGCTCAAATAGTTCAGGTGCTCTATGTGGCAGTGTTTTTCAGCTGTGAAGACATTTCAGTTTTCTTTACTAAATGGGGTTTCATCTTCAGTGATCCATGTCAGAGGGTGGGTCTGGACTTTAAGAGAAATTCTTTCAAGAATTTTGTCTACTTACCACTTGGGGGAAAACAGTATTTGCCCTTTGTTACTTTGGGAAAAGTCACAGTTTCAGCCTGCTTTCCATTGAATTAAGTTGAAGCTTGAGCTTCTTTTCTGTGGTGGCCCTAACAATCCAAAGGAAATGCTGGGAACATAACAGGAGAAGCAGAATGATCCAGGGTGACTCCAGTGTTTCTCCCTGATCTTTGCACAGGCTCTCAAGACCATTCATATTTCGTTCTCTCTGGCACACTGATGAGCTTTCTGCCAAGGGAGCTGAGAGATTTTTACATTGATCCTCAAGCGATATTGTCCTAGACGTCACACTTCAGTAGCTTATTAGGCAGTCAGCAGTGTTTACTTCACAACAGCCTCGTTAGATATTTTAGACATTTAATACACTTGTAGTTATTTGTTTTTAAGTTGAAGAGTTACATTTCAATTAAATGTCTTTGTGTCTACTCATCTGCCTCTAGTCAATGAAGCTGATAGTGACTTTTATCATATTCGTAAATGTGTACCACTTAATTTTCAATAAAACCTAAATTTTTATGTAGATACAAGCATTATTCTTTTTGAATAATTTGGAAAAATATTGCTATGACATTATATTCTTGTAGTACTTTGTATATACTTCTCTATATCAAGAGTTACACTAAAGTTATATTTTATTTAAATGCCTATCTTTTCTACTAGACTATTAACTCTTAAGGCCAAGGACAATGCCTTGTGTTTGTGTTCCCAGGCACCTAAATACAGTCAGTAAATAGTTACTAAGTGAACTAATAAATGCATGCACCTGCACATATATTCCTTTAGGTCAATGATCTAATCTTATGCATATTTTTTACTTTGTTCCAACCTGAATACTATATATATATATATATATATATATATATATATATATATATATATACACAAAACATCAAACTAACAGATTTCATCCAGTTTTTTCTTACAGGAGTGGTTATAAACAAATATCACATGGTCATTTTGACATAGTAGTTCTTCTACCTGGATGTTCTTCCCCTATTTGTTAGATCATTCTTTGTCATTGATTCATGCATTTTCATTCATTCACTCATTCATTTATTTTTTTAATTAACTAATTAATTAGTTACTATACAGCTGGAGCCTTACTCTGTTGCCCAGGCTAGAGTGCAGTGGCACCATCTTGGTTCACTGCAACCTCTGCCTCCTGGAGTCAAGTGATTCTTTTGCCTCAGCCTCCTGAGTAGCTAGAAATACAGGTGTCTGCCACTATGCCTGGCTAATTTTTGTATTTTTAGTAGAGACAGTGTTTCACCATGTTGACCAGGCTGGTCTCAAACTCCTGACCTCAAGTAATCCAGCTGCCACTGCCTCCCAAAGTGCTAGGACTACAGGCATGAGCCACCATGATTGCCCTTACTCATTTATTCTTAATACATTTTATTCTCTCAGTTAAAAGAGTGACTGCCAGTGATTGTCCGACAGAATGATTCCATTGTTTCTATCTGCCATTTTGAATACTCATCTGATCTTTTTCTTTTAGGAGTGGGCTGCTGATAATATTATGAAATTATTTCTGCTTGTCTTAAGCATATTAGATTATTTAAATGAGTAATGCTTCCATCATAACATGGAAAACTGCTTTGATTTTATATTCCTGTTACCATGGTGATATCCACAGCTGGAGTTTATATATAGTAGCATACTTAACATATAGTGTATTTCTATTATTTCTTTTATAGTTAAGTGTGTTTAATAATACTAATTATAGAAGCAAATAGAACCCAAAAGTCTATTACATACTTTTTGATTCCCTCCTTGATAGAAAGTGTTTTATGATGCTAACCACAGTATGTTCTAGATTTTGCCTGAATCTGTATCATTGCTTGAGTTTTCAAGCTGTCAGAATCCTAGGATGATTAGATTTGATGTGAGCCCTCGGAGAAAGTCCAGGATGTGATCAGTAAGATCACAACCTTCTCTCTGACCTCAGTCAGATCAGAGCTAAAAAAGAGTATCTGTTGCTACCCAGAGATTTGCTTCATTTTGCCAGAGAATTAAGAGGAATCTTAACAGTTTTTAACAGTATTAATCACCAAATATATGACATTTACATTTGAAATAAATAAATATTTGCATATAAAATTAAAATGTTGACAGACTGAACTAGTAAATGAGCCGAGATTAGTTCTTACGGTCTTAAACATTATATTTCCTTAAAATAATATTTAAAATCTTAATGAAGGGCCATATTAGAACAAAAATGGGTATGACCAGAAGTCAAGGGAGTTATTCTTCTATCTTTGTTATGCATTCTTCTTTGTAGCCTTCTTTAGTTAAAATAGATATTGCTAATTTAAAATTTAGCATGTCATCTAAGTATTGCTTTTTCTGGTAAGTATGAAGAAAGCCTCTATAGGAGGGGTTCCCAAATCGCAGGCCCTGGACCAGTACCAGTCTGTGGCCTGTTAGAAACCAGGCTGCACAGCAGGAGGTGAGCAACAGGCTAGTGAGCAAAGCTTCATCTGTGTTTACAGCCACTCCCCATAGCTCGCATTACCGCCTGAGCTCTGCCTCCTCTCACATCAGCAGTGGCAATAGATTCTCATAGGAGTATGAACCCTATTTTTAACTGCACATGAGAGGGATCTAGGCTGTGCGCTCCGTAGGAAAATATAACGCCTGATGATCTGTCACTGTCTCCCATCACCCCTAGATGGGACTGTCCAGTTGAAGGAAAATAAGCTCAGGGCTCCCACTGATGCTCAATTATGATGAAGCATATAAATATTCCATTATATATTACAATGTAGCAATAACAGAAATAATGTGCACAATAAATGTAACAAGATTGAATCATCCCAAAACCGTTCCCTTCCCCTCCCTGCCACTGTTCATGTAAAAATTGCCTTCTACGAAAGCAGTACCTGGTACCAAAAGGTTAGGGACTGCTGCTCCATAGTATTCCTCATTCTAAGGAGAGGCTTGTGTGTACGTATCAGTGTTTTTGCAGCTATTTTTAGGAGGGTGTTGCTTATTTATGTTTTCTGTTTAAATCTGAATCACAGGATTAGAGTCCATGTTGGAGCAGTAAGGACAAAAATTACAACAAGAAGCGAAATACAAAAACGAAAATAGACATTTGAAATGTAGAACATGGTTCTCAACTATAGGCAATTTTACCTCTTGAGGATATCCAGTAATGTATAGGGACATTTTTGTTTTCACAATGACTAAAGGATGGTAAATGCTGCAGACATTGAGTGGGAAGGGATAGAGATACTAAACATCTTGCAACTCATGGGCGGTCCTACCCAAGAAGGATTATTCTGACCATAGTACTAAGTCTAGTCCTCACCATTCTCTTCCCACGATATTTAAGTAGAGTCATGAGTGACAGTAAGGAATCCAAAGGCAAGGTTTGTTGTCTTTTACTTGCTTTCTGTTTACTGATTTTTCTAAAAGTTCTTCATGGGAAATAGTGGTATTTTCTTTATTAGCGTGTGATTAACAGAAGAAACAGCTGCCTCATCCAAATGCTGTATGATATTAGTATTAAAGATGTTGTTACGTATGTCTCGAAAATAACTCGAGTACGTAGTGTATTAGAA
This sequence comes from Callimico goeldii, assembly GCA_963573925.1. Lineage (NCBI taxonomy): Eukaryota > Metazoa > Chordata > Mammalia > Primates > Cebidae > Callimico > Callimico goeldii. Next base: position 57,387 of record CAUYOR010121798.1, read on the forward strand.
GAAGCCACATTTGAACTCTCGTACCCAGTTTTCAGTCCACTGCCTCTGCTGGATTGTCAGCTCCTTGAGGGCACAGGCTATGCTTTATTTATTAGTTTATTTATTTATTTGCATTGTTAGAGCTTTGCATAGTGCTTGACACACAGTAGGCCCCTGAGAAGGTGGTTTTATTTTTTTAATTTTTTTATTTAAATGATCAGTGGTGACACTGTTCTTAATTGTTACATTCTTAAGTAAAGCAACCCTCTTGGAGTCAAACTGCCTGGGCGCTCATCTTCTAGTTTTTCTGCGTAGTTACTGTGTGTCTTGCTTTATTTAATATTCCCACGCCCTCCCCTTCTCTCAAGTACTTAGTCCATAAAATTCTGCCTCTTTAAGATTAAGTGAGTTCATATATATATAAAGCCATAATAACAGTGATGGTAAATACTAAGTATTAGTTGTTACTAATATTATTTTTTAAATAAATTAAGAGATGGGGTTCTCACTCTAATGCCCAGCATGGTCTTGAACTCCTGACCTCAAGTGGTCTTTCTACCTTGGCCTCCCAAAGTGCCAGGATTACAGGTGTGATCCACCACACCTGGCCACATTTTTTTATACTAGTGTTGAGACTCCTGAAATATTGCTGTACTTTGAAGAATTAAGTATCAGTATTTTTGAGATGTCTGTGGAAGTTTTTCCTTTAGATATTGATATCTGTCATTCTATTAGGAAGAATTAGATGCCACAATTCTGTTGGCTACCAAGCAATTGGCTGTATTTCTTTAACATAATAAGATCTACATAGTTATTTCATTGCATGACCACCTTAAAATAATTTACTGTTAAAATACATTTCAAGTTTGAAACTAATAGAAAATGCAAACTTGTCAACATGTCAGCTGAAATACTATTTTAAGTATTAAATAATTTGGATAGAGTTGCAGTGTTCTTATTTTCTGTATAAGTAAATTGAAATTATTAAGTGTTATCTAAAATAGGGTGAAGAACTACAGTAACCAAAGCCATTGCCTGTTCAAACCAGCTTTAGCTGGCATTCGGGGAGCAATAAGGGTTTCACATGAAAGCATTTTTTCAGTGACTGAAATTTATTCCTTTAATTCTAAGAATGTTCTTGTTTCTTAGCCATTTTTATGGAAATATTTCTGAATTATATGTCACCCTTCCCTGCCTTCTCAAAATTGGTTATGCAGCTGAGTGAACCAAAGGGCATAAGAAGCCACTACAGTCAACATGACACATTTCTAGAAGCTTACATTTTGCTACGAGATTTAAGGGTAGGTCACATAAAGAGAAGAGAACCATAAATTTAAATTAAAGTCATACATATATTTGGATCAGGATATAAAATTTGTATAAATGTTTAAAATAAAATAGGAAACTTCAAAGAAATTTCAAGATTATGGAGGCCGATCATAGGCCAGGAGGTCAAGTCCCTCTCCTAAGAGGGTACTTCACGGAGAAGCAGTATCATCACTTGTGTTAACAGTGCTTAATATTTCAGTAGTGCAGTGCCCCTGGGGTTATCCCTGAGTGTGAGACTGTACCACTTTAAAGGAGTGCCTAGTTGACCACCTCCCTGCCAGACCTCAAGAGAAATCAGATCTTATTCCAATCCTTGTTTCTTAGTATAAAGGTTTCTGTTTTCCTCCACTTTTTTATTGCTTCTAATTGGTATTATCTGAAAATTTCCAGAGGTTACTAGTGGAACATAGACAGTAATTTAACCTTTAAATTAGTGAACTTTATTTTACACACTAATCAAATGTCCGTGTTCTTAGGTAGTGGCAGGGTACCTACATTCTGTTTCTGTAGGAAGATGGGGAAAAAAAATGTTTCTCCTACTTCAAAGGACTTTCCTGAATCATTCTGGGTTTCTTCCTGAGTTCTTATAGGTTGAGACTTCTGGAAGTATGATCACGGATAATTACTAAATAATCGTATTGCTGTTACACAACATTCTTCATATAAGCTTTTGTTTATTGTCTGTGGAGGGACTCCAGAATAGACAACAGAAGTCAGTTCTACTTAAGCTTTAACGTCTTATGAATATGTGAGTGTGTGTGTAAGCATTTCTGTAGTATATACACTTTCTGAATAATATTCTGTATAGGCTACTATTTTAAGTACTTTTGATTTTTGTTTTGTTCACAACGTAAGGTGAAAAGAAAAGAATCAAAAGAATAGTAGCAAGTAAAATATACTTAGAATATTTTATCATGTGATAAAAGTTTTAGCAATGTCATTTATTAATTTTCACACATTTATAGAAAAACGGACTCTCAGAGTCCTTCTCATCATCCTTATTATTCATGTGTGTACCTTGTTCAGATATGGAAATTCATTAAGTAAAAATCATGTTAAAAGTATTATAAAATTGACCTTGATTATCTCTGGGACTGTCAGAACTCTCATCTTATTAGTAATTGGAGAGATTTTCTCTTGTCCTGTTTTTATAATAAGCCTGACTGCGCTTGAAGTTTCTTACCAAATGTTTTGCCATTTCCATAATAAGGAATCTTATTAACGTTTTTAGAAAATGGCTCTTTAAAGGTGTGGATAAAATGAAGAGTGACTAAAATAGAATGAGTGCCTGATTATTGTTGGTAATAGCTGAACATAATGAGACGGGCTTTGACTACTTTACTTCTTAAATTTTTTCTGTCAGGATTTTCCGTGAAGATTGCAAATGTGGATTTATCTGTTCCTCAAGGTGGTTATAAAGGATCCTGCGCATTTTGTCAGAGAAATAAATAATAGTGTTTATTCATTTCCAGAGGCAAAGGGTGAGCATGTTAAAAGAATCCAGTGTGGCCTTTAAATTTCTAGAACACCAGGATTCTAGTTTGTAAAAGATGTTCTCATCTGTTACCAGGATTAAAGACTTAAAGAGAAATTGTTAGTTAGACATAGACACTTGTGTGATGATAATACAGGAAGAAATCAAGGCTGGCTTAGCCTTTGTATTTGGAAAGAGGCTGAAGCAGAATTTATTTTAAAGTTTTAGAAATAAGTATAATACTAGAAAAAATGTGAGAATCACCTAACATCAAGATAAAGAATGAAATGATACTAATCGGTATCTTGTAACTTGAAGGGATGTTTCTGTCTTTCCCAATTTTTGCAGTTAACCTCTACATAAATATTTCAGATATTGTGAATAAATTCTGTACAGTTAATTCTGTGTTCGCATTCTATTTTCTATGCTTTATGACCTAATTTTTTTTTACCTTTTTTATATTTCTTTAAGAGTGGTGATGTCAACATGAAGGAGTAACAGAGAAAGGAACTCATTTAGGCAGTGCCAAAAAGAACATGATACTTGAGTCATTCATTAACACATGAAAACCAGAATAACGCAGGTGAAATCTGTACCATATAAAAATCAGAAAAATTAAACTGCAGAAAAAATAGTGACAGCAAGTATAACAGATTGAAAGATGTTCACTATCCTAATATATAAAGAGCATTTTCACATCAACAAAGAGGAAATGAGTGGATATGGGGACAAAACACCATAAAAAGCTAGTGACCCAAAGAAGAAATCCACATGTCCAACAAATATTGCAATTTTTTTTCAAATTATTTTGAAGGACAAATTTAAACATTGGTATGGGCCACTGAAATGACAAGCATCAAAGCAAACACAAATATTCTTTGCCTCTGAGTTTCGTGTGATGGTAATTATCATATATGGCTGGTGAGAGAATAAATTGGTTTTACCATCTGGACAGCAAAAAAGTCTTAAGAATGTTCATAAATTCGACACAATTACATGTCTAGTATCTAGTGCTCAAAACAATTCTAGGATTCTTTCCTTTAAAACTAGCATGCATATGTATATATATATATATATATATATATACATATGCATGCTAGTTTTATATATATGCATCAGGATATATATATATATATGGTTAAAGATTTCTTTATGATACCACTTTATAATAAAGAAACCTGAAAACATGTCTAAGTGTTCATTGCACAGGAATAGTTTTGTAAATGCTGATCTATCCATATATGCACTTTAAAATTATGTTCATGAAGAATGTTTAATGTCAGCTACATTTTTTTTGTATAATGCTTAGAAACATTGAGTAGACTTATCACTGTGTATGTGATTAGGAACCATCACCAATAGCTATATGTAGGTGTTCTCTAAAATATCTTTACATTTCCCTGTAACTCCAAAATTTCCTATAGTGAAATTATGTTCTTTATAATGAAGAGAGAAAAAGTAAAATAAACAGAAATTGGAAAAGATACAAGGAGAGGAGTGCCAAAACCAATAAAATGTATTTTTTATGGCAAACACTTTGACAACATACATACCCCTAAACCTATCGGCCTAATCCAATTCTTAAACTACTTTTCTCATTTGTTTTTGTGTTTAAGACCCTTTCTAGTTTAAGAAAAAAGAACCTAATCATGTTAGATTCAATTCTACATTTTTTTTAATGGATAGTGCTAATAATAGCAAATAATCCAAGAGGCATTTCTATTTGAGTGTTGAATGCATTTGTAATAAATTTAATTTTTTGGTTAAATACTTGATTTTGTTACTATTGCATTGTTTATACCTGACAGTAGAAGGAATTGTTTGGGACAAAATAAGAAATAACAAGGGTGGGCATTTTATATAGAAATAACTTTAATGGAATTATTTTTTGGCAGTAAAGATGAACAAGCTTTGACTAGATATTTGGAGATAATAGAGTACATTCTGTGCTTTTACATCAAAATAATCCATTTTCCTAATCATTTTATCTAAATAAAAATTAAATTACATCAGCATTTATTTGACATAATGGTTAGAAATGTTTTACATCAGCATTTATTTTATAATGCATTATTTAATTCTATTAACCCATAGCATTCCTGTCAAATGGATTAATTTTGTTTTTTAATCTACAGATAACAGCATCAATAGGTGGTGACATTTTCAAGACTGCATAGCATCTTTATGTTATAACTGAAATTTAAATGTAAGAAATTTGAATATAGGAAATTTAAATATATGATATCTGTGGTTTGAAATCAGGTTATACCTTTATTTATATGATTAATCAAATGAAAAAACAAAATATTGTTCTTTATAACCAGTTGGCATTAGAGCTTATTTGATGGCCATAGTTGAAATTTACGTTTTCTAATCAAGAGTATTTCTATAAACAAAATACTATTATTATTCAGAATTTAAATGAATCCTTTCCTATTCTTCTACCTAAGATGTTTAATACTTATATATATTTGGTCTGCATTTTTTTTTTTGAGATGGAGTTTCACTCTTGTTACCCAGGCTGGAGTGCAATGGCGCGATCTCGGCTCACCGCAACCTCCGCCTCCTGGGTTCAGGCAATTCTCCTGCCTCAGCCTCCTGAGTAGCTGGGATTACAGG
>CAUYOR010121801.1:0-43673 GCA_963573925.1 Callimico goeldii
GGGATAGCCTGGGGAGAAATGCCAAATGTGGGTGAAGGGGAGGAAGGAAGCAAAACACACTGCCATGTGTGTACCTATGCAACTGTCTTGCATGTTCTGCACATATACCCCAAAACCTAAAATGCAATAAAAAATTAAAATAAATAAATAAATAAAAGTTGAACTTATAAGAAAAAAGAGAAAAATTAGACTAAAATAGAAGACTCCATTATTTATAATTCTATTTAAATAAAATTTAAAAACATGCAAGATTAATTCATAAATTAGAATATTTGTTACCATAGGGAAGAGAGGGCAATAATTTGAGAGGAAAATACGTGGGGCCTCATGAGGGTTTGTAACGTTATTTCTTGTGAGTACTTGTTACTGGGTGTGTTTCTGTAAGATAATTTATTACCATATAGAGATTGAGCATTCCTTTCTGAAATGCTTGGAACTAAAAGCATTTTGAGTTTCAGATTTTTATTTTGAATTTTGGAATTTTTTATATACACAATAAAATATGTTATGAATAAGACTCAAATCTAAATACAAAATTTATTTATGTTTTATATACACCTTGTACACATAGCCTGAAGGCAACTTTGTAAAACATTTTAATAACTTTCTTATGAAGCAAAATTTGTGTACATGAAACCCTGGGAAAGCAAAGATATTACTATCTTAACCACCAATATAGACCATCTCTTTTGTTTTTGTCCTTACATCATCATCATCCCTGACTCTGAATTCACAGGCCAGTAATAAGCAGTCATTTTTCACACTTATTTACACATATGAAATTAACAATAAAAGGTATGACATAGCATTAATACAGTGAGAAAATAATGTATTCATGGTAACTAAGCAGTGCAGTAAAACTACCAGAATACCCTGAATCTGTTGTTAAACAACAGCAACCAAAAACAATGGCAGGATTTCAGTCTCATGTATAATACTAAAATACTGTATTTTAATTAAATGTTTACTGTACACTGCATTTTTTTTTAGGTAAAAAGAAACATCAGAAGCAGTTAAGGGACTCAGAGATGAGGCCTCTAAAAATGAAGCAGCCTTCTACTTGGTGGCTATTTTCAACCTTTCCCCCAAAGTTATTTGCCTTATGCGATTTGCCTGAAAGTTTCTCCCAGGTTTTGTAAACTGACATGATTTCTTTTCTGTTATAAACGTAGTCACTCTAGTTTCCTAAGAGGCCAAGCACACATTTTAATCACACATTTTCACCAGGTCATCTATAGGCACTTTTTCTGCAGTGTTAACAACACCGTATTCATCTTCACTATTAACTATGATATTTATTCAGAATCATTTTGTTTTATTCACCATCACTTAATGAATAAACAACTGAAACCTTATTACCAATGTTGAAAACTTCTTCAATGTCCACTTTTTCTAATTTAGTGATGGATATTGAAGGTATAATTTTTGCACATGTAAAATGGGTTTGGGTAAGTAGAAAAATATCCTTCCCTCAAGAAAAAATATTCAAAGTATAATTCCCACATACTGGGAATACATTAACATTTGTTGCAAAGAAAAAAATACAGTTGTACTTGTGTCAGTTTGCTGAGAATGATGTTCTCCAGATTCTTCCATGTCCCTACAAATGACACGAACTCATCATTTCTGATTGCGGCATAATATTCCATGGTGTATATGTGCCACATTTTCCCAATCCATTCTATCATCGATGGGCATTTGGGTTGGTTCCAGGTCTTTGCTATTGTAAACAGTGCTGCAATGAACAAATAAACCAAGGCATTCTTTATAGAAATACAGTCTAGCCATCAAAAGAATTAGCATTGATGTATTGCTACCATCTAATTTTCATATACCATTCAAGTTTTACCAATTTTTCTCAAAGGTATCATTTAATGCAAATGGATTTAGTTCAGAAGAACCTGTCGTGTTGAGCTCTGTCTTCTTCAATCGGGAACGGTTCTTAAGCCTTTCCTCCACCTCCCCACACTTTGATACTTTCAAGTTCACAGGAGAGAGATTTGATTGAAGGTCCGTCAATTTGGGTTTGTCTGATCTTTTCTCGTGACTGGATTCATGTTATGCAGTCTTCAGCAGGCACAAATGACCACCTAGTTTGTAGGGCCTGTTGTAAAGTGAAAATGTGGGGATCCTTCCTTGTTCAAAAATGAGGGTAAAAAGTGCTAGTGAAGGCACTAGAATATAAAGCTTTTGCTTTTCTTCCACAGTCTCTCTTGGTCTGTCATGGTGTTTGTTATTATTATTATTTTTGAGACAGAGTCTTGCTTTGTCGCTCAGGCTGGAGTGCAGTGGTGCAATCTCGGATCACTGCAACCTCCGCCTCCTGGGTTCCTGTGATTCTCCTGCCTCGGCCTCCCAAGTAGCTGGGATTACGTGGGCCACCATGCCTAGCTAATTTTTGTATTTTTAGTAGAGTTGGGGTTTCACCATGTTGGCCAGGCTAGTCTTGAACTCCTGACTTCGTGGTCCACCCGCCTCAGCCTCCCAAAGTGCTGGGATTACAGGTGTGAGCCACTGCACCTTGGTGTTTATTATTTGCTATTTAACATCACACTCCCTCTGACTCCTGGATACTTGTGGGGTGAGGGAAGATACTACAGGCTCCTGGAGGCACCACCCGGTAACTTTAGGCACTGGCATGCATATCTCCAGTCACCCGCCACACCTCTTGTCTTCCCGCTAACCTGACATCCCATTCTGCAGTGTACAGATGAGCCCCCAAGGGTGACATCTGCACTGGGCACCTGAATAAGGGATGGTGAGAGGCTTCATGTCCACTGAATTGTCACCAAATGTACCATAGCACTGCCCAGTTTTAGGTGCATAGCAGGCATTCAATAAATATTGGCTTTCTCCCTTAGAGTGAGTAGATCTGTAACATATCTTCACAAGCCCAAACTTTCCCCTGTAAAAAGCAGGAGTTGAGGCCCAAGAAGGTGAAATGACTTGCAGGTCCAGAGCTCCTGACTCCAAGTCGGTAATGTTGAGTTCTGTTCTCTGCCTTTCTCAGGCGTTGGTCCTCTGAAATAGTTTAGAAAGTGATTTCCACGGTGCTTGGAGTAAAAATAAAAATGATATACCAGAGGCCATTGATGAGACGCTTGAGCCTCCTACATAGATATTCCTGCAGCACAACTATTCATCACTCACTCACCTATTGCCCCTGCTGTGTTAAGAATGTGGAGCATCCAAAAATGTAAGCATGTGTCCTGCTCACAATCTATCAGCGAGAGAGCAAGGAACTCATAGTGACGTAGGCTAGGCATTTATGATTTTACTTTTAGTTTTTCTGGCAGTCAGGGAAATGTTTCTATATGTATTATCATTACAACTCCATAGGGCAGGTTTTGGTAACAGTTTACAGTGGGAAGCCTATGGCTTTAGAGACTTTAGACAAGGTACACGTAGAAAATGTCAGAACTGGTGGGGTGGTGGGCGGAAGTCTGTTTGGTTCTGCCTCCTGGCTTGTACCGGCTACATCCTGGTTTCCTTCCTGGAAGAGCCAGCAGGACTGGATTAGAAAAATGTTGTCTCCAGCCTGGTGCGGTGACTCATGCGTGTAATTTCAGCACTTTGGGAGACCAAGGCAGGTGGATCACCTGAGGTCAGGAATTCGAGACTAGCCTGACCAACATGGCGAAAACCCGACTCTACTAAAAATAGAAAAATCAGCCAGACATGTTGGTGCATGCCTGTAATCCCAGCTACTCAGGAGGTGAGGCAGGGAATGACTTGAGCCCAGGAGGCGGCGGTTGCAGTGAGCCAAGACTGTTCCATTGCACTTCAGCCTGGGTGACAAGAGCAAAACTCCATCTCAAAAAAAGAAAAAAAAAGGAAAGAAAAATGTTGTCTTCAGTGACTTGTTCTCATGGAGGCAGTCCAGGAGGCCTGCCTAAACTTGCTTCTCTCAGGCTTCCCCAGCACCCTAAGGGGCCGTCCTTCCTACCCCTAGCCCTGTGAATCATATTCATTGAGTTCTAAGAATCCCCATACAACTGTGCTGTTGTACATTGTAAGCTGACACTGAATGAGCAGTGACTGGAGGTGCCTTCCATGTGGGACATGAGCCCTTGATGCCTGATAAAGCCTGAAAGTCACAATCTGCTCTAGAAACCCAGCTCCAGCCCACTTCCGCCACATCAGGAGGTGGCAGGTTCAAAACTCCTTCAGGGCTGATGAATGAAATGCGTTATTAAAGATAATTCTTCTGAAAGCCGTGGTAATTATCCTAGCATTAACACTTCTAATTTAATCCAACCCTGATTAAACTTTTTCTTTCAGAAGGAGGAAATTGAATGTGTGAAACACCAGTGGGTGGAAAAGGTTCCTCTAACAAATGTGGTTATCAACAGGAAAGAAGCTTTCTAGAGCTTCTGTATGGGGCCAAGTCATGGACACTTCATCATACTCATCAGGTGGGACTTGGAGAACAACCTCCGTCTTAGATAGTCAGCTGAACTCCAGCGTTCTTTCCAGAGAGGAATTTAAAGCGGTTAATATCGATTGTAGCTATCATGTGACGTTCCCTTTGACCCTCCATGCTGCAGTTGTCTTTGCTGGACACCGTGCTCTTTCTTCTGTCCTTTGAAATCATAATTGTTTGCTTACCTCCTCCTCTTCCTCACTAGTCAGAGCCCCCCAAAGGCAGTGATCATGACGTAAGTACCTCAACTTCTATATCCTCTAACTGAGAATAGTGCCTGGCACGGAGAAAAAAACCCAATATGTGGTTTGGCCAACCAATGACCAATGGGGCTAATCAACTTAAAAATTGCTTTTGTGTTTCCATCATTTACCAATATCCCTATATGCTCCCAAACAACTTATTCATTTATTGGTGTTTGAGCAAAATGCTTTAGCAAAGCACTTTGAGGGGAGCTGGAAATGGAGGTTAAGGAAAAAAAAAGACTAACCAACTGGGAATAATAAAATGCAAACTTATGTCTCCTGGATTTCAGAATGAAAGGTGGAGTTTCAGAACCCATTTCCCATATGAAATTCTTGGCTTGCTTTTTCCAAAAGTCAGGCTCAAAGGAACTTTTCACGAAAGAGGTATTTTTCTTCTTGGCCTGGAAAATCGATTCCAATGTTAATCTCACTCCTTGGAATGTCCTCCCCCACCCTTTTCCACCTAGCAAAACACTCGTCTTTTCACAGCCCAGCTCAGATGTCAGCTCTTCAAATAACAATCATCGTTGCTAATATCTGTCATGCATTAACTCTAGGACAGGGGCTGTGCTCAGTGTTTCACAGAAATTATTTTATTTGCTGTTCACAAATCCCCATCAAATCAGGACTATGATTGATCATAAACTTACAGATGAGGAAGCTGAAGCCTGTAAGGTGGGGTAATTGCCCAAGCTCAAGCATGGATTTGAACGTAGGAGCCTTGACTTCAGTTGTGCTTTATCTGTGAGGATGCTGCTCCCTCTGAAGCCTTCTGCAACTTTCTCCAGACCTGCCCTTTGTGGAGATCCAGCACTGGCTCTGGCTGACATGACGGAATCCACGCACGCTTAGGGGACCACCACAGCCTCTGTTCCCCCTGGCTCCAAGCTCAGCACTAGTGAAAGTACCTTAAGCACCAATGCCAGGTCCATCTTCTTTGCATGCTGAACTCCCTAGTCTTGAGGTTGCTGCCCTTGTAGTTTCCTTTGTTTCATTCTCTGCTGGGTCTCTGCCCATCTGACATCGTACACATTCTGGTATTTACTTTTCTCAGCATGACTCTGCATCAAGAAAGCAGCCTCCTGTTTTGTGTTCTCTGCCTAGCATAGCATCAAGCGCGGAACACACACAGCCTCAGCACTGTGTTTAAAACAGAGATGGGGCTGGGTGCGGTGGTTCACGCCTGTAATCCCAGCACTTTGGGAGACCAAGGTGGGTGAATCACGAGATAGAGACCATCCTGGCCAGCATGGTAAAACCCAGTCTCTACTAAAATCCAAAAAAATAAAATTAGCTGGGTGTGGTGGCATGCAGCTGTACTCTTAGCTACTCAGGAGACCGAGGCAGGCTTCCAATCACTTAAACTTGGGAGGCAGAGGTTGCAGTGAGCAGAGTTTGCGCCACTGCACTCCAGCCTGGGGACAGAGCGAGACTCCAACTCAGAAAACAAAAACAAAAACAAAAACCCAACCCCCACCACCCCCAAAAAGTCAGAGATGGGTGAGCTTTAATTTTCCTTAATTCTTTGGAAGTCATTATTCCAACATAGTATTTTCATGCATTCTATCAAAACCCTGATGTAGAACTGCAGGGGTTGGTGCTCATGGTGGCATTCAGGGGTAATCCTCCCACCCAACCCTAGCTTTTCTGACAAATAGTGCTTATTAGTCCAGATAAGGGTTGAGAGTTCATTTTCCTTTTCTTAAGTCACATTTTTGTCATAAGAGATTCTTCAGCTATGTGGTCTCGCAATAGATACCTTTGAGATTATCAAGGATAAATGCATCAGCACATTAATTGTATCCGACCAAAATACTTCTCAGGAAACCATGTGAGATGTGGACGGGTGAAGCAAGAGAAAAGTCACTCTGTGTTCTGTTTTGCTGTTTCCGTTGAAGACCAATATTAAGCATCCCTGTAATTCACGTCAAATTTTACTGTATTGAGAAATAAATGGATAAAATGGTACTCTTTTCAATAAGTATAACCTTATAACTTGCTCAATCACATATACTGGAATTTTCCCATTTCAAATGCATTATGTAAGCTGATCTTTTTTCCTGTATATATTCATGACACAGAAGCTAACCCAGAGGAACCATAAGACAGTGACAATGGTTAGGAAAACGGTTACTCGGCTGGGCATGGTGGCTCATGCCTGTAATCCCAGCACTTTGGGAGGCCGAGGTCGGTGGATCACCTGAGGTCAGGAGTTCAAGACCAGCCTTGACTAACATGATGAAACCCCATCTTTACTAATAATACAAAAAAATTAGCTGGGCGTGGTGACACACGCCTGTAGTCTCAGCTACTTAGGAGGCTGAGGAAGGAGAATCGCTTCAACCTGGGAGACAGAGGTTGCAGTGAGAGTGACCAAGATCATGCCATTGCACTCCAGCCTGGAGACAGAGCGAGACTCCGTCTCAAAAAAAAAAAAAAAAAAAAAAAAAAAAAATATATAAAACTGATATTCACTTACCAGCTCTGTGTCTTTGATTAATAGTTAAACTTCCCATTTAAATCTCAGCATTTTTATTGGAAAAGTGGAATTAGTAATAATAATATCTATTCTATTGGGTGCTTTTAAAGATTGATTTAATGTGCTCAATGTCTTATTATAACTACTAGTACATGTTAGCCATTATTATGACTCAGTAGAGTTAGACTTGAATTGGGAGAAAGAAGACCTAAGTCTTATCTCTGCTACTCACTAGAAAGGTGGTCTCAAATAACTCAATCAAGCTGGACCCAAAAGCTCTCCACAATCTTGGGCCTGCTGGCAAGTCCGGTTTCATACTGAGATCTTATCTACATCACACTTGGTTTTTCAGCAACTCAAGCTGTTTCTATTTTGTCACTCTTGTACCTGGATCACGTCTACCCTCCCCCGTAGCCATGCTCACACCAATGTGGGCTTCTGTCTTCATTGACTTCATGCTTTGCATGTCTGTGTCAAAATTTCACTTTTGTTTAAGGACACCAGTCCCACAGATGGGCTGAGGACCCACCCTAATGACCTTGCTTTTACTTGATTACCTCTGGAAAGACAGTATTTCCAAATATGGCCGCATTCTGACCTGCCGAGCTTCAGGACCTCAACATACGGATTTTGCTAGGGGTTGGGGTGGGTGGGGATGAACACAGTTCAACCCATGACATTTGGGGACTACACAGACTTGGGGTTTGCAGCCTTTACCTGGCATAGTGTTGGTGTTTTCATTATTTACACTGTTTCCCATCCACCAGTGAGATTTCATTCCTCATGAATTTACAGAGAGGCACATGGCTCACATTTCCTGAATTCTAACTCTCGTTTTTGTTGCTGCAAAGCTGTTCTTCTCGTTGGTTTCTCCTTTCATCAACCTGGCTGCCGACCAACATCTAAAAAACGTCCCCACACTGCAAGCTGAGTTCCTGCCTCGGGTCGATGTGGGTTTATTGATATTCCAGCATGGTTTGCTTCACGATTTATGCTCTGCAGTTTGTGAACCACAGACCCAAGAGGAAAAGAGATAGTGAAAGAGGGGATTTTTCGATCACTTTATATGCAGTAAGTGAATCTCAATTTCCTGCCATGTTATTTCAGAGTCCTTAAATATCCTTTTCTTTGCCTGAACATTAGAAACTACAAAAGTTCTACATTCTTTAGGATGAAATATGAGTTCTGTAAGATCTATAATCAGAGCTGCCTCTTTACAGTGCCATGGTACCTGGGAGCATATACATCCCTGTGACGTGGAGTGAAGGGAGGATGCCTGTTTTGGGATCTGAAAGGTTACAAACATCTGCAGGTCTATGAGAGATCTCATTATTCCTGGATCTCAAAAGCAGGACCCATGCTATAACCTGCTTCCTCACTTCCTTTAGTGTATGTACAAACTGAAAAACAGTGGAAGAATTGAACACATTAATCGAGAATGCTGCTCTCTGCTCGGAGCAGGACTGTTAAAGCAGTGCAAACCATGACGGGGTGATGAACTCCACAGGCACGTTTAGAATAGGAAAAAGCGCAGTGTCAGAGCCAGAGGAAACCTAGGAATTATTTTATATGAGATAAAATGAAGGCCCACAGCACTGTTTTGGAAGGCACATTAGTTTCTTAGTAAGACAGAAAAAACAGTCTATTATTGGTAACGAATAAAATAATATTTAACATTCTATTTCTGTAAAAGCATAGAAATCATTATAGGTTGTTTGCATAAGCAGGGAGAGCAACAGGGAGGAAAAGGGAAAGGAGGGTGGAGGATGACACTAGAATCCCTGGGCACACTAAATACAGGCCATTTGCTACAGGAGCCTCTCAAGGGTTGATTTAAATAATGAGAACACACAAGATGGAAACTGTGAAGCTGCCAAAGGGCTCTGCTCCGGGAGCTGCAGGTAGCGCGTTTCTAAGCCTTGAGGTTTGCACAGAAATACTTATTAACCGTGATAACTACTTCCGATTCATAGCTCTTTAGAGATTTTTCTGGCTCTCACACAGTCCTGTGAGGTGGGTGATGGGGGAGACTCAGGGAGGCGGATTTGTCCCTATCATAAAAATCACAGGTTTGGAGACTGAGGTTCAGGTTCAGTTGGCTTTGTGGCTTTCCACTGGCAGACCCGAGGCAGGTTATGAAGGAGTACCAGGTATGACTGGAACCCAGGGCTCTTGGGCACCAGGGTAGGGCTGTGGTTGCCTTCCCTTCTTTTCCTCCTAACAGGGCCACGGGTTTCCTTAGGTCAGCTCTGTCTGGTGAATTCCTTCATGTTGGGAGCTCTGTGTTATTTCTCTCTGGTTTTGCCTGGTGACATACTGAGTAGATTACAGAGAAATTATACAACCTGAAGAACATCCTCCAAATTATTAATTTTTAATCTACCACCTTTAGGATGCTCTTATATTTGTAACCAAACACCAAAGACCATGTTTTTTAGCTAATTATTTATCATCACTCAGCTGGCTTCTTCCAAGGGCAATTCCTCCTCTGTTTTCTTCCTTTCACAGTGATTTAAGTGCTGTGCACCCCTGATGGTGGCCTGGGGTTTGAGTTCCAGTGTAGCTGCCGTGTCCCAGCTAAATTCTCCTGATCTAATCATGCCACACCCCCGAATAAAACTCCTCAGTAGCTTCTCCACCTGAAAAGTTAAAGCCCAAGCTTCTTGACAGGACAAAATCTACAGGCTGTTGTCACCAGGGCTGCTGGGGGAGCTGAAGTGGGGGAAAAGCTGGAGATGGGGGAAGGGCAGGTCATGGAGGCCTGGGTGTGCCAGGCTAAGCAAGCACATGGTCTTGGGAGCAAACCAGAGTCTCTAAAGAGAGGAGTTGGCCTAATGATCTTGAAATACTCCATATGCTGCACACTATGGGATCTGATCCATGTTAAAAGCCTAACATCGTTAAACTCAGAACAACTGCCAATGGTCGAAACGTTACTACAGTCCTATTTTCTGCAAACTTCAATTCAGTTATTCCATTGCAGCATTGTGATGGGTGTTGGAAAACACCAAAGGAATACCTGACATGATTCCAGTCTCCTAGTAATGTACGATCATGGAAATGACAAGGTCTGCCATGGTTGCTTTTAATATTGATTTATTTGAAATGTATTTATTGAATGCTGTATGGCTTCGGGTGATAATCATATTATCATTGATGCTGAAGTCAATGCTGCAGTAGAGATTCAAATCCTGAGTATGACACTCACTGTGTGATTTTAGGCAAGTCACCGATGCCCTGTTTTCTCATCTGCAAAGTGGGGGTGGTAAATATCCCCTCGTGTCGGGATAAAAGAGGCAAGGCCTGTAAAGTGCACCGGAAAGTGCCTGGCCCGTGGCAAGCAAGCACTCAGCAATGGTTTTCTTGCATTATTCTGTTACGAGGTATGGTGTTGGAGGTGATGGAATGTCAGGAAGACGTGGTTCACGCCGTCAAAGGAGAGCAAGCAATGAGTGAATGGCGATACAGAGCGATTCCCACTGAAACTGGCACTGCAGAAGAATCAGCACAACGCTCCAGAGAACAACGGGGCAGACTCTACCTTAGAAAGAATGGGGTGGCATGGGGAAAGCCCTTTCTGGAAAGGTGACATTTAATCTTTTATTTGACAGATGAGAAGAGTTGACCACTGGAAATGCCAGGGAGAGAGATTCCCAGCTGAGGGACTGGTCAGCAACAACCCTTTGAGGCAGGAGGAAGCTTGGCATGTTCTAGGAAGCAGAAGAGGCTAAATGTGCCTGGGGCTTTGTGAGCAGAGGGCCAGGGTGGAAGGAGAGGAGGCTGGAAAGGACACAGGGACAGATCGTGCTGAGTCTTGTGGGCCCCAGTCAGGAGTTTGGATGTTATTCCCAGTGGGAGGGTCGAAGAAGCAAAGTGACATGATGTGATTTGCATGGCTTTGCCCAATATGTGCAAAATGGTGGAGCTGATATCTTCCAGGCCCTCTGAATGAAGTAGCATGTGTGCAGTTTTCAAAAGGAGGGAACAAAACTGCAAGCCCTGGCAGTAAATGGGGCTGTACTTATTGGGAATGAAAATTTCTTCATTTATAGAAATATTACAAAGAAATAGGAACCTTCTCTTGGGAGCTCCTGGCAAAGCATTCTCACTTCTGAAGGGCAGACACATAGCTGTGGTTGGCTGCTTTTGGCAGGGCATAAATTAATTCTAAGTGCATGCACAGGGAGAATCTAGTTTGCTATTTAGTATGCCAGGCCTTGAGCTGGGCTAAGGACACAAAGATAAACCAGACACATAGAGTTCCCTGCACTTAAGGAGCTCAATCCTCTGCTGTAGGAAACTGACTAATGGCAGATCATTAGTGTGTGGCATGAAAGGTGGCCACGTGGAATGAGAAGCTGAAAGATAATCTGTTGGCACAGTGAAGGGAGAAAACTGTTCTCTGGGAAATACAGGAAGGGCATGACAAAGAGGTAATGAAGGAAGGTCACCTCCTCCGGATATTTCTCACCTCCATGTATCTGGGCAAATGGCATTGCCCTCTATTCCATTTCCTCAGTCTAGTTTGCTTCCCAGGTGAGAAAGTGCTAATTTGAGACACTGACCCATGTTGTGAAGGAAAATGAACTCTGAGAATATCATGTCTTCTCTCTCCCGAATTGAATATTTCAGTTTGAATTGGGGCTACTTATAACGGAAGGTCTTAGCTGAAAGGTGAAAAAATTTTATTATTGAGAATTTTTGTTGTATACCCAATACATAGTCATGAAAGTTGAGGATGATAAGATGTTATCAGACATAAATGCTTCTTACGAATGTTGTTTTTACATTCACATAGCGTAATTTGTCAGGAATACATTTATGAACCTCGTGTATCATTTGCATACCATTAATTAGCCAATATTTATTGAGTACTTGTTATAGACTAGGCATCATGCTGATTCTGGTGGTTACAACATGGATCAGACATCATCTCCACCCTTGAGGAGCTCACAGTTCTAGGGATAATCAGATAAATAAACATGTCATGTTGAAGAGGAGGTCAGCACGTTCTGCATGACCCTTAAAACGACTACCAACAAATCCAGGTTGCCAGCAGATAGATTTTGGCTCTGTATTAAGAACAATTGTCCAACAGTCAAGCTGGTCAAGAGTCAAGAGAATGTTCCTACACCCAGACAGGCTTCCTTCTCTCAAGATGGGAAGCACAAGGCAGATGTCAGCTCCCGGTAGAGCTGGACCTTGTGGAGGAGCCTCTAGGAGGAAGCAATCAGCAGCACCTGAAGGGAAGACCAGTGGCCACTAGCCTTGCAGTCCTGTGATTCTCAGATTTGATGACTTTTATTCTGACCAGGTGCTGTACTGGAGAAGTTTCACCTTCAAACCCAGCCAAGCCAAAACCAAGCCTTAGTATAGGCAAGAAGCAGACTCCTTGACATTCAGAAGATGAGGCTGGGTCACCTTTAAATGAAAGATGGGCAGGAACCTGCAGCCCTGGGACACCTCGGGGCTTGCTAGACATCGTTGCCCCAGGAAGATCTTTATGCATGGGTCAGATACACCCATAAATATGGGGAATTCTTTAAGGATCTGATGAGACATGAACCCAGCTGGAAGCTACATGGCTCATACATATCCTCTGTGAGACTACAGTGAATGCTGAATAGAGGTATGCCCAGTGAGGTCTCAGCAGAAAGCCCTAGCGTAGCTTCTGAATATGCCTGGGGGACCAAGCCCAGGGCTTTGCTATCAACCGGAAGCTTTCTCATGATTAGCTCCTACTTCTCTACCCCTTTCTGCAGTTTCCCTTCTGCTCCCGCCCACCCTTTATGCTCCGCCCATAAGGAAGTGCTGCCTTGTGCCCTACCTCCACTAGAAAGAAGCTCCTTCAGGGCAGGGAGCAAGTTCATGCCTCTTTGCTGCTCTCACTGTGCCTGGAATAGCAACAGACAGAATGAGTATCAAAAAAATGTTTTCATGCTGAAGCTTAGGAAGGTGCTAAGACAGTTCTCACCTTGTCTTTTTGCTATGGGTAGGGTTGTGGATGGGAAACACATTTCTTTGAAGTGGTTCATTTCGTTATTTTACCATTGAGAATCACGCTGTCTGTTGAAATCAGAGATGACCTACGTTTCTCCTTAATGGACTGTGGGCTGTTTAGTAGCGCTGGGCCTTTTCTCTAATGGGGAGAATAACCACCTTCATTTTCTGCGGTTGTGGTGCCATGAACCAAGTGCCTAAGCTGTTCCCATAATGGCTGTGTTCCTCACAAGCTCCTTGGAAAAAGGGTTCCCTGGATGGAAATCCCTAGAAGTTGAGAGGTGCGTGGATTTCAGGAAGATTCTTCCCTGGACTGAATGGAACAGTGGTTTTCTGGGGTTCTTTTGCTGGAAGTAAATGCTGAAGTCACATTTTAATGGATGTATTGGCTACACATATGAACATATTAAGATTTTGCTCTCTCAGAAGAACACCAAGAGAAGTCAGTGATTTACAAAGTCTCGTGCTGAATGAATCCAGTGGATGTATCAGGAGGGCTGTAGAGACCTCATCACATGATGGCAAACTTCAGAGAGAAGTTGGTTTGGGACCCCTCTGCCACTTAGTTGTTGTGCAGTTCTGGACAATGCCTGTGCTTTGTGAACTGCAAGGTGGCCTCACCACCAGCTTCCGCATCCTGTGGTGATGATGCCTCAAGGAGATGCTATGCAAAGTGCCCAGACCTGGTGGTGGTCACGGCGGGGCACGGCTGCTGTCTCCTTCCTCCACCCCTTTCCCCTCTTACTTCACCACGCAGGTCTAAAAGAGAGTTTCATTGAAACTCTGAGTTAGAAAGGGATTCTTACCTATTAAAGGTTTATCGAGGATTCTTCATGATAATGTAAATTCTTTTTCAGCATGTGAGAAGTCATTTCAATATTAATAGCTGTTCACTTTTGTTTGCATGTTTCACAGTTTACAAGGTGCTTTCCTAATTCTCGATTAATTTACTCTTTAGGGTAACTCTCTGAGAAAGACAGATGGAAGAAGGTGGGGTTGAGGGAGGCATGTGGGGGCTAAAGGACTCTCTTACATGTTGCAGGGAGCTGGCGCTCAGCCTTAGAAAGGTCTCTGCCATCAGACAGTGCTTTGGAAACGGGGTGTCTCTAGTTTAAGACCTTAGCCCACTTTTGCTTTTTTATGTGTTGCTGAGAATTCAAATTCTCCCAATCGCCTTTCCTCATTTGTAAAATTGCTATATTATGAAGATTTTAAAAAGTATGTCAATTCATTTCTATAGTTCCAGAGAAAAGTAAATTAGCCAGATGACGCATATAAAGCATCTAGTACCTACTGGCACTCAGTAAAAGAGAGCTGGTTTGGCTTTTTGCTTTATTGAGCCCCTAGAAGTTTCAAACACTCTGCTTTATATATAAGCTCTTCTCAGTGAATGGTTGCCTCCCCATTTTACAAAAAAAAAAAAAAAAAGAAGACTTACTCAACATCACCAGCTAGTGACATCTGTGATTTCAACCAAGTAAAGTACTTTTCCTCCATAGTCAAAGTTATTCATAGATAAAAATATAAATTAGATTTGGAAAAGGGGTTTTGAGACTATTAAATGTAACTCAACAGGGAAACTGAGATCCAGGAAAGGGGAGGACTTGTGCAAGGCCACAGGTGCATCAACATATGGCAGAGGCTAGAATCTTATGACTCCTTCCCCAGTGCTTCCATCAAAATATGTGCTTCTGTTCTGCTGGGGCGCTTTCAGTCACATGCTTTTCTTCTAGGTTCTGGGTCATCAAAGGCCTTAACCAAATAAGAAAAGCCACGTTTATTAGATATGTAAACGGTGTCTTCCATGGATATGGCTACCTATATCAATAGCAATGAGATATTTGTAGCATTTGAAGAGTATATCTCAAAGGTGCTGCAGGTCACATCTAATGCAGGAAAAGCAAAAGCTCCAATACATATTGAAGCTTTTCACAAAGTATGTGATCATCCCACTGCAGTGTCAATAAATGTCATAAATCAAGGGTCAGAAAAATTCCATCCTCTAAAACATTTCAGTGATAGATCAGTAAATGATAGGTGGAGGCCAAGATTCTAGCTGGCTTTTCCTCATTCGGGGAAGGTTCATGTGAGGTTTTTTGGGATGGTTACAGGATACAGGCAAGTGAGCCAGGGCATCTATCCAGACAGAGGAACAGGCAGGAGTCAGGTACATAGATTGCTGCTTGGACTTGCTTTGTGTGAACAAAAGCGAAGAGGAGTGTGAATCTAAATCGAACACTAGGATTGCTGAGGAGGAATGTACTCAAGTCAAATGTTTTAGGTTTCTTTCTTTCTTTTTTTTTTTCAGATGGAGTCTCACTCTGTTGCCTAGGCTGGAGTGCAGTGGCGCCATCTCGGCTCACTGCAACCTCTGCCTCCTGGGTTCAAGAGATTCTCCTGCCTCAGCCTCTCAAGTAGCTGGGTTACAAGCATGCACCATCATGCTGGCTAATTTTTGTATTTTGTATTTTTTAATTTTTTTAGTTGAGACGGGGTTTCACCATGTTGGCCAGGCTGGTCTCAAACTCCTTACTTCAAATGATCTGCTGGCCTTGGCCTCCTAAAGTGCTGGGATTACATGTGTGAGCCACTGTGGCTTCCCAAATACTTTAGGTTTCTCCTAATGCTTTTTAAATGTTCTTCTTGACTAGTACAATTGCTTTGACTCTATAGCCTTTAAGAATCTTACAGAGGCAACCTCACAGCTGGGGATTAGTTGGTGGCTATTTCCACCATGGACATACGAAAGCGAATCTAAAGCATTACTTCTCATCCCTCGCTGCATCTCATAATTACCTGGAGAGCTTTTAAAAAGAACACTGATGCCTAGGATCTAGAGAAAAAGTATTTGAATATAATCGTTCTGGGCTGGAACCTAGCTATCATTATTATTACTTTTCTCCTTGAGTTCCTACGAGTTTATTATATGCATCTGTCTTTGGGAACTATGCCCTATAAAAAATAAGAATCAACTAGATCTAGGGTAAAGGGGTGCTCTAGGGGAGATGTTGTTTATAAGAAGACAATAGTATCCTCCCAGTCGGGGACTGGGATTAGGAAATGAAGTGATGTTTGACCAGGGTTGGTATGGCATTCAAAGCCTTTTACAGCCTGGTTGTCACCCACATTTTCAGCCTCACTTCTTGCCAGTCACCCCTACGTCTTATGCTGCAGTTACATAGGAGTATTCAATGCAGTCCGAACACGACGTACATTTTTCTTGTATCACCTCTATGCTCCCAGCCTAGGACCTCTATCTACACAGCTTTGTGTAATGAGCACTTAGTTTTTGAAGCCCAAATTGCTAAGAGAGTAAATTTTAAATGTTTTTACCCCCCAAAATATTAAGTATTTGGGCGTAATGGATATGTGAACTAGCTTGATTTAATTATTCTATGTTTATTTCATGGATCCCGACAGTGCTGTGCACCCCATACATGGATAAAATTATAAACTGTCAATCTATGATTTAAAACAACAACAACAACAACAAAAAAGCCTGTAATCCCAGCACTTTGGGAGGCCGAGGTGGGTCGATCATGAGGTCAAGAGATCAAGGCCATCCTGGTCTACATGGTGAAACCCTGTCTCTACTAAAAATACAAAAATTAGCTGGGCATGGTGGCGCGTGCCTGTAATCCCAGCTACTCAGGAGGCTGAGGCAGGAGAATTGCCTGAACCCAGGAGGCAGAGGTTGTGATAAGCCGAGATCGCGCCATTGCACTCCAGCCTGGGTAACAAGAGCGAAACTCCGTCTCAAAAAAAAAAAAAAAAAAAGGAAAATGAAATCTCAGGCCAGTGCCCGCCTCTCTCTGAGACACTCTCCCGGTAATGGATTACATCTCAGAGCATGTGGTTGACGTTGAGTCAGTGCCCTGGTCTCTTGCCCCTTGATTCAGTATTCCAAGGCTCATCTGCCCTGCGGCCTATCCCAGAGTAGGCACTTAATAAATGCACATTAAAGGAATGATTTGCAAACAACATAGCTGTCATCTCTGGGGTTGAATCATTTTTTCCCTAATATGTTTTCCTATACTCCAATTACATACACTATGCGCCCTTCGGCCCGTGAATGTTCTAGTTCAGAGGGCTCTTTGTCTCCTCTCACAGATGGGGAAACTGAGCTTCCGAGAGGAGACATGATGCTTCTCCAGTTCTCGGTGGAATTGGAAAGAGGAATGTTAGAAATTTTCCGAGTTTTCATCCATTGGATGAAGTGTCTGTCCTCTTATGATGGCGCTCCTGATCGTTGCCTGTCTGCAGGAATGTGGTGTGCCCTGTGCTCTTGCAGTGTGGATGCTGCCAGTAATCTAGGATATTAATGAACCCAGCTCACTTCTGTCCACCCCCAGGGCTTCAGCTTCCACCCCACACCCAGGCCTGCTGCATCCAAGGTCCAGCATTGTCTTTGTTCACACAGCCAACTGCCTACAGGGCACCTTCGCTGGCATTTTCCATAGAGCCCTTCAATGCCAGAAAGAGACTCACTGTCTTCTCCTTAAATTCTTTCTCCTCATTCCCTGTCTCAGGAAATGAGACAGAAATATAAGAGTCATTCTAAGACCTTCCATTTCCCTCACTGGCCACATCTAATTGCTCACCAGATCTTGCTGCCATTTCAGACCACTTTTTTTTTTTTTTCCAATTAGGGACCTGGTACCTTCATCTGGCCTCTTACAGCTTTGATCGATCTTTCTATTTAAGGATGCTTGTTATTTTCCCAATAAAGAGACTTTCAAAAAGTCAAAAAAGTGTGCCTCTTGCCTGGATTCGCAGATGATTTCGAAAAGGATAATTACCTCTTCCATCTTCAGCTATGATTCTATTTTGGAATCCTCTTCCTCTAATTAAAAAAAAAAAAATCCCCAACCCCTAGTGCTGTTTGAGTCTGAGTCATTTGTGCAGTGAAATCACCAAAGCTGCACAAATAAAGGTGAAATGCAGGACTCAGACTCCCCCGGCTTCCCCTTGCGATCGGACATTCTCACAAGATGCAGATGTAATTCTTGTGTTGCACTTTCCAGATCCAGACCCAAGGCAAACAAAGAACGCTGCATTTGGGGGCATTTTTTTCCCCAAGTTTCTCTTTCAATTGCTTAGAATAGCTTCTGGCATTCCATAAGTATATGTTTTTCCTCCCTGCATGTATTCTCCGGGGATTTAAAAATATGCATAAATACTGCTTACGATATGACTAATGCCCTAAGGCCATGACCAATGCCCAATTTTCCCTCTAGTGAGCATGCAGAGATGTCACTTCATCTTCCTCAGTTTCATTAGTCATCAAGGAGTCATAACAGCTAGAGTTGGGAAACCCGTAGGGATCACCAAGCATGACCCCTTATTTACACATGGGGAAATGGAGGTCACACACCTCATCAACATCAGTTCTAAAGGGCATTGACTTTCAGAAACACACGACACACATTAACTCTAGACCTTCCCCCTGGAAGAGCTTGCCACAGACTGTTACATGTGGCATCAGTGAAGTCACAGTTACTTTGGAAGCACCTAAATGCGATTTGAATTGCCAGTCATGCTGCATATATGAGAGAGAGAAAGAACTGGTCTTGTTAGTTCAGAAGGAGGAGCTGGATCTCCATCAGATCAGCATGAAGGGCAGAGAAGGGTGAACAAGGGGAAGGCCCTGGTTCAGCAAAGGCTCAGAGTTTAGGAAGGAAAAATGATTGGGAGGAGACTTCACTGTAATGTTTCCATGCTCTTTTCATATTCAGTTTACTTCAACAATATGTTTTCTGATGCCCGAAACTGTCAGGCACTGCGCAGGCCATGAACTGGATGCTATGTAATCACAGACAGTTGCAGTCATTTGAGGGGCTCATAGACGGTCAAGTAATCCTATCACGAAGTGGCCGTCTTAGAATGAAACTCGCTGTGAGGTGCTGTAGAGGCAGAAGAAGGGCACTCCTCCAGTCGGGAGTAGTCTAGAAGATGTCACAGTGGGTGACACATGATTTGGGCACTGAAGGATGAGTAGAGTTTACCAGACGCCCAAGAAGAGAGAGGGTAGTTCAGGAAAAGGAAAGGCTTGTCCAAGGGCACAGGAGGGTGATGTGGTCTAGCGTATCCCTGGAGTATAAACACTAGGGTTGAGGCAGGAGTGGGCAGTGCTAAGAGGTGAGGCTGGTGCAGGGATGAGGTGGTGCAGGAACTTAGACACTGGGCGTTGTCATGAATGAATGAAGAGGCAACACCAGCTCTGCTTCAGCAGAGGACGGTCCCCTGTATCTTACTGGCATTGCCATGTTGGCTTGTCTCCCCTGCCCACAGCCTTCCTCCATGGGTATTATTCATTTACTCCCCAGAAAGCTGGGGATCATTTTGATTCATGTTTTCTCACCTCTTTTCATCCAACTCATCCCTAGGTCCTGTCCGTCTCCCTCCCAGGTCTACCCCATTTACCCACCTCTCTCAGGCACTGCTACCCCTTCATAGTTGGAACCACCTTCATCTCCTACTTAGCTGCAATCGTCCCCCAGTGGGTTTTCTTGCTCCATTTACAGCTCTCCTGGTTTTGTCTGTTTGCACAGCAGACAGGCAGATCTTCAAAAATGCAATTCTGGTCAGGTCACCATGCCTCTTTTATTAAAGTAACTTAGTGGCTTCTGGGTAAATAACTTTCAGCTCCCTTCCTATAGTCTGCAAGGTCTTGCCTTACTGCCTGCTCTGGGTCATTCCATCACCCCAGCCTCCTCCCACCACCGAATGCCCCTCGTCCTCCTCTCATTCTTCACTCTGACAGTCCTTCCCTGCCTCAGGATAGATAGTCACACATGTTGTTTTCTCTGCCATGCATGGTCTTCTCATGCTCTTGTGTGGGTCTCAGACCTCAGAACATGTTACTGCTCAGAAAGGCCTGCCTGACACCACCCTTCTGCCCTCCCAGTCTATTTTGCAGTGCATTTCTTGTAGCACTTATCACACTGTAAGCTAGTGTTTTTTAAACAATTTATTCTCAATTCCTAGTACAATGCTTGATGCCTAGTAGTCGCTCAATAAATATTTTTGGGATGTGTAAGTTGCTCAGATATCCTGCTATATTAGGGTTCTCCAGAGAGACAGAACTAATTGTGTGTGTGTGTGTGTGTGTGTGTGTGTGTGTGTGTGTGTGTCTATCTATATACAGGAGTTTATTAAGTATTAACATACATGATCACAAGGTCCCACAATAGGCTGTCTGCAAGCTGAGGAGCAAGGAGAGCCAGTCCAAGTCCCAAAATTGAAGAACTTGGAGTCCAATGTTTGAGGGAAGGAAGCATCCAGCATGGGAGAAAGATGTAGGCTGGGAGCCTAGGCCAGTCTCTCTCTTTCATGTTTTTCTGCCTGTCTTTATTTGCTGGCAGCTGATTAGATTGAGCCCACCAGATTAAGGTTAGATCTGCCTTCCCAGCCACTGACTCCAATGTTAATCTCTTTTGGCAACACCCGCACAGACACACCCAGGATCAATACTTTGTATCCTTCGATCCAATCGAGTTGACAGTATTAACCATCACACTTTCTAAAGGCAGATTTTGGTGGTCATCATTTATGACATGAGACCTAGATGACAAGATCTGAGCTAAGAGAAGTAGAAGTGGTCAGAAGGAACAGATTTGAAAGACATTCCATTGGTAGAATTGACATGGTGCCAATAGATGTGAATGAAGAAGAGAAGGGAGTTGAAGATGATGCTGTTTTCCAGCTTGAGCCACCAAATGATAAGCCCTTCTGAGTTGAGCTCTTGAATGAGGGATGAGTGTTATTGGAGTGGAGAGAATTGAACTGCATGTTCCACAACTCTCCCAGGCAGGCTGCCAGTCCAGCTCTTACTCTCCCTCTGACAATTCAGCAATGCCCACCTCTAAAGCTCAGGCGATTCTCCGGTTCACATTGCCCCCGCACATTGTGACTTACTGTCAGCTGCTTCATCTCTCAAGATTTGTTTGTTCTCTTCTCTGCAGGACTTTCCCTTATGCCCAGCCGTCTGACCAGGTATTGCCCCAGGACTCCCATGACATTTTGAAACAGGGACCATGGAGACATGTAGGTGCATTCTATATGCCATGCATGGTGTCTAGAATCTCAAGACTTGGCCAGGTGTGGTGGTGCGTGCCTGTAATCCCAGCTACCTGGGAGGCTGAGGTGAGAGGATCACTTGAACCTGGGAGGCGGAGGTTGCACTGAGCCAAGATGACACCACTGCACTCCAGCCTGGGTGACTGAGTGAAACTATCTTAAAAAAAAAAAAAGAATTTCAAGACTTGATCAATCTTTTGTATATTTGTGTGTTGCAATAGAGACAAACTCTTTTGAGAAAACTCTTGGATTTTTCTTTTCGATGGACATTTGACCCCATTTTGCACAAAACAGATGATCCTCTATTTTCCCAAAGCCCTCGGATAGAGTTATGAGTTTTCACAAATGGATGGAGACCCTACTCTTTGCTTGTTTGGGCTTCTCCTTCAGTCCACAACATAAAGCAATGGTATTTCAGACAGTGAATGAAACCTTAATCCTTGACTGTTTTATCCAAAGCCTGGATGATGGAGTGATATTTATGAGGACTTGTTTGAAGGGCATGCTGTTTATCCCTTCCTCTAGTTGTGCTAATTTTTATTCCTGCATCAAGCTGTGTACTTGGACCATATGTTCTTAGTCCCCAGGAAAATTTTCATGCATTTTAATGTTATTTCCTTGGCTTACACCCAGGGATATTATACATAATGGCTTTATGAAAACGATTACTGTATGGGATGGATGTCTTTAACATAGCATGCATTAGGTCATTGCTCCAGGTTCTTCTAGATGCAGCCTGGAGCATCTGGGCCAGTAAATGCTTTGCTTCCTCTGGGGAGCTGGGACACTTTTTACTTTGTGGTAGCAAGACCAACTGTATCTTGGTTTTTGGATTGATCATCAGGAAGCTCAGAGCCAAATGTACAGGTGAGCTGTAGCAACCATGAAAGCCTCTATGGTTTGTACAAAGGGAATGAGTAGAGGTAAGAGAGTGGAGGCACCTGTGGATGTTGCTAGCCCCATGGAAAGAGGGAGGGGAGGAGAATAGCAGAGACGTCAGTCATTTAGGAGGCCTAGAGTTCCTGCTGCTGGCATTTCCCAATATCCACACCTGGACAGCTTTCTATTTTGATTCTCACCTGCTTTATGACTGTGGCAAGTCACCAACCTTTTCTTGACTTTGGCTTATTGTAAAGCAAGGGCTTACATGAGAGGCTGTCTAATTGGAGGTTAATTAGAGGCCATCTCAGACCGTGTCTGAATGATGACTTCCTTCCCAGGTCCTCGGCTCTCACTCTCCCTTACTGTCACTCCCAGCTCTGCCTATTTGAAAATAACACCAGGTGCTTCTCCACACAGGTGAGTCCTGTCTACTGCAGGCATTTTGAAATGTAGCTACACAGTAGAATGATGTGGGGAGCTTTAAAACATTCTGATGTCCCAGCTGTATCCTTTACTGACTAAATCAGTCTCAGAAGTGGGACCCTGGCACTGTTATTTTTTACAGTTCTCCAGATGAATTGGAGAACCTGTACTTTTCCAACTTTACTGTTCTTTTGAATTGCCTGTGGATTTTTTGTTGTTTTTCTTTTTTTAGATGGAGTCTCACTCTTGTTGCCCAAACTGGAGTGCAATGGTGTGATCTTGTGGCTTACCACAATCTCTGCCCCCTGGGTTCAAACGATTCTCCTGCCTTAGCCTCCCGAGTAGCTGGGACCACAGGCATGTGCCACCACACCCAGCTAATTTTTTTTGTACTTGTAGTAGAGACGGGGTTTCACCATGTTAGCTAGGATGGTCTCGATCTCCTGACTTTGTCATCCACCCGCCTTGGTCTCCCAAAATGTTGGGATTACAGGTGTGAGCCATTGTGCCTGGCTGCCTGGGAATGTTTTAGGTGCAAATTTTTTCAATGGGTATGAAGAGAGGCCTGAGAGTTTATATTTTTAAAAATACTTTTAGATGATGTGATGTTGTTTGTTCCTGAATGATACTCTGAGTGTAAAGGTGAAGACACATATTTGGTGGATAATGCAAAAAAGGAAAGACACCTGATTCAGTCCCGCTGGAGCCCAGGGGAGGGAGAACCCAGCGTGCCCAAATGAGCATGGCCATGATCTGCATTCCGCTTCTCTGAGTACGGACAAAGTTAAGTCCAGTGTGAGTCCCGGAGTTCCAGGGGAACCACAAAGCCAAGCATATTCTGTCACCAGTGAGGCTGAGAGCACCTAGAAACACATTCACTTTTCCAGCTTTGGTATCTAAATCATCGTAGGTGTTTGCTAAATGAGTGTATAGATGTGGAAGAGGCACTGCCTTCTTTGAGGGCAGAAAAGGACTAACTTTACTGCTGTGTGATTTGAGACAAAGATTCTGTTTCAGAGGGTGTTTCACGAAATAAAGGTAAGGCTTGGTGTTAGATTCAGGGTCAGGTTCCAGCCTGGGCTGAGGTTCAAAGGGAGTGGATGACTGAATGGCCGATAGCTGAAATAAGACTTGGGGGGCTGTAGGTAGGTGAAATATGACTTTATTCAGCAGCTCTCTCATCAGCCGCTCTCTCACAATGTTTGTTCTGTCTCGGCTGCTTGCTCTGGTCACTCCCACGTACAGCTGCGCAGCTGGCTCTCCCTTTATGGCCAGCAGCTTAACTCTTTCTCTGGGCATTAGTGCTCATGACTAATACTCTACCTTACAAGAAAATGACATTTACTATTCTGTGATTCAAAGCATACTTGTTAATTACCATTTTTTTAAATCAGATACATAACATCCATTTTTAGAACGTTCAGGAAAAAAGTCATGTCTTTGAAGACTTGTCTGGGTCACAAAACTCAGGGTAGTCATGTAAGAGCTTTTCTTTTCTTGTTCTTTCCCCCCTTACTTTTTGTCAATTATAGGTAGAGTGAAAAGATATAGTTTACTTTAGAATGGTGACTTACTCCAAGCAAGAGAGAGTTACTGTATAACTGCATTTTCAGTGTGTGCAGGGAGTATCTTTGCCACGGCTGCGTGATCTCATGTCAAAAACAGAGGCTGTTAGCACTGCCGTCCTCTGAAATTCATATTTTGAAATTGAATCTCCAATGTGATAGTAATTGGAGATGGAGCCTCTGGGAAGTGATTAGGTCATGAGGGTGGAGCCCAAACAAATGGAATTAGTGCCCTTATAGGAAAAGGCCAGAGAGTTAGTACTTCTCTTTTCATCATGTGGGCAGAAGTCTACAACCTGGGAAAAGAGCTTTACCTGAACCTGACCATGCTGATACCTGATCTGGGGCTTACAGTCTTTGAACCATGAGAAATGACTTTCTGTGGTTTAGAAGCCATCTGGTTCACAGTACTTTGTTATAGCACTATAACTTAGTAGTAGCCTGAATGAAGATGGAGATTGTGTTTGAAAGCAGGTGGATGTAGCCAACTGTATATTTCCAATAAAAGGAGTGGTAGTTTGATAAAAGAGAAAAATGAAGACTGTCTTCATGCACTGAGGTTTGATGTACATTTTTGATATCAGAGTTTATTTCCTGCTTTAAGTGGATTCATAGCGAAGAATAAATCAAATTCTGCTTGACTTTTCTCAATCAGAATTAGGTGTTTTCTCTTTTTAAGACTTGAAAAGGAGCCAAGCTCACCAACATTTCCTGTGCTGTCACCTGAAGTGAAGCATGGAGTCTGAAATTCACCCTTAAAGAGACAAAGCAGGGGGACAGAAGATCTCGCTTACGATGATAGCCTCATTTTCCTCCTTTTCTCTTTCTTAGAGAAAAACACACATTTTTCATGTTATTCTTTCTCATTTTCTTCTTTCTCTTAGGCGGAGTAAAATATGAAATTCCAGAACTAGGTATGCGGTGAGCAAAGTGGCTGCATTTCTTTCTACAACTGTGCATTTCCTGTTCATGTCTTGCAGTTCACAGGAAGGCCTGTGTGGTTTCAGTCTGCCCATGTCCCTTCATGGTGGAGTAAACCTACCTCAGGCATGGGGGCTGACCTTTATTAAAACTTCTATGTGTCATGTTTTTTGGGCCTCTTTCCTTCCAACAGCTTTTTCTCTAATCTAGCATGGAACCCTCAAGGATGAACGTTGGTGTCTTGGCACTTGTGTGACTATGTTGTACTCCCATCAGGGGTCCTGTCCCTCTGGCCTTTGACACAATTTCTTACTCACTTCAAAGGTGTATCTGCTGGATAGTGCTTTATAAAGCACCTAACACATGGATAAATCCTTGCTGGGAGGGGAGCCCTGTTTAGGGACTTCATCTGGAATGTGCTAAAAAGCAAAACCAAGTAATTTAAAGAGTCAGCCAACCCTTCCTATTCAGAAGACTAGACGGCAAAGTTACGACTAGATCTGGAATAGCGTTGGAGTTGAGAGTGGAAATTTATCTGCATAATTAAGTAACAGGAATTTGCAGGGGTTTGGAGTCTTCCTGATGCATTGCATAGGGAAGGTGGAAATTGCACATGTGTGCAGGGGTGTGTGTGTGTGCGTATGCACATGTACAGAGAATGCAGAGGAGTGCAAAGGAAATAGTGAAATAGAAGAAGAGAAAACAAAGTCTTGGTAATGAAAGGAAGCTAGAAACTGCAATTCTCGGCAAGGATGGCAGAAGAAAGTCAAGGTTAATGAAGAAAATAGGTTAATGAATTGTGTGTGTGCCATGCACATGGTGCCATGGTTCACTTTCCATATTCAGTAAGTGTCTGGTTTCCAGGAAAGCCTGGTATCAGGGTTGCTCTGATGAATAAAAGACAGCTTGAGTTGCACACCAAAGGGGTGTGATGGAAGAAGGCCAGCAGTACCTCTTAGGAAGTGAGTAACCAGCAACTCCTGGGATTCATAGGAAGTGGGAATGTGGAGCCAGGGAAGGGAGGAGAAAGAAGCCCTGGGACATCTGGAAGAGACTGTGTTTTCCGGTGTATCTGGTATGGGGACTTAGGCCATTGAAAGTGGATCTACTAGGAAAGGTTGAGCTCAGAATGCTGGAACATATGGGGACAGATGGGCTAAAATCTTTAGGTATGAAGACGTAGCACAGGACTCACAGATCATAATCACAGTAACACAAGGAGAGTGTTTACTAAATGCCAGGCACAGTGTTAAGAATTCATCAACTTATTTTCTTCAATAACCGATGAAGCAGGTGCTTTTAATATCTACATTTAAAAAATTTTAAAGTTACACATGAGAAAACAGAGGCTCCTGGAAATTGAGGAAATTGCTTAAGGTCACAGAGCTGGTTCATGTGGGTTACCATTCAACCCAAGGGCTATGTCTTCTCCTACTCTGTGTCCTGGAACAAGGAACTCCACACCTTCAGAGCCTGGGTGTCATCTTTATTAGAATGAAAGGCTTGGACTCTTGATGATTGATTGACTGATTGATCCAGTCATTCATTTAAGGCATTAAATGAGAGGTTAGCATACTTCAATAAGAGGATTTTCTGTCTGCTTTGGGGTTTGTGGCAGAATGCTGGTGGGAGCCGGGAACTCTGAGCACTCCTGACAAAGCTTTGACCCTTTATTTCTGCAGCATCTGCTACCCCTCAGCACTTCCAACACTCCCTTTGCCTTGCTTGGCTCAGTCACCACAAGTGGCTCAGGTCAGCTCTCAGCCCCAGACTCTGACTCCCACAAATATCTATAATACAACTTTCTGCTTTTCTTCAAATTTTTTCCAATTCCTGTAACTCTTTCCCTTCCTATGGTTGGCCATCAATGCAAAAACCTCTAGCATGGCGCTTTCCTGATGGTTCCTTTTACCTTTGATTCCCTGAAACTTGGCTCTCCCAGAAGGACACTGCCTCCCTCCCAATATGGGCTTGCATGTGGGGAGGGGGCTGTCCTTGCTTCTCCTGGGAGACTCTCGACGATTTTTTCTTTCCTTCCAATATTTAACCGTCCCCCCAGTTCTGTTCTACCCCCCACCCCTCCTTCTTGAAGTCATTTGCCAATTCCTAGGTCACTCCCTGCACTGTTTGACCTTTATAGCTCCTGACTCACTATTAATAGGTGGAACATTGCCAGGGTGAGTGGTCTCAGTATCCATTTAGAAGACCCTTTTATCCCTGGGTACCCTTAATCGCTTGGCCTCCTCTGCTTTTTCTCATCCACTAAGTACTCACTCCCACAATCATATGTATAATTCCATCACTGTCAGTAAGAACGGCAACTTCTCCATGATCTCCCATTTTAAGCATCCTTCTCTCTGTCCTTTTTCACTTTTTCAATTACTTTTCTTAGTACCCTTGACTCCAACAATCATTTAACCTCATAGCATCCTGTAATCTATTAATTATATATTTTTTTCCCACTGTCCCTCTCCCATATATCATCACTGCTCTATTTACTCAACTGAAACTTTATAGCCTGCCGTTTTAACCAGCTAGAATCTGGACTCTGCTAGAGAAAAACATTCTGGTCTTGCTCCTAATCCATGATCATTAATTTCAAAGGGACCCTTATAGCAATGCAGCTGACATTTGATAATGTAGTGCATCCTCTGTCCCATGCTCCTATGCAACTGTTAATACACTTTCATCTCTTTCCTCAAATCTCTGACACCTCCTCTCCCATCTCCAATCTCCACTGGTGATCTTGCTGAGAAAATTGAAGTTTTCAGAGAGAAACCTCTGCAGGTTGCCACCAACTCTTCCACTCAACAGCTGACCCTGTGTCCATAGGCGCTGCTTCCTCTCCTGCTGTGTAGATGAATTGTCTGTGCTCCCAGCAACTGCTGTCCCTGACATGTCCTCTTCTGACCAAAGGACATTGCTCCTACCATTGGTTGCTCTCTGATCATGACTTTTCCTTCTGTACCCACTCTTTCCTTCTTTCCCATGGAGATGCAAACATACATCTATTTGTCACACACACACACCCCCTCTCTCTTTTCTTCTCCCTTTATTGTCCAATTTATCTCCTTCATTTATACCGAATATCCTCTGAAAAACAATTGTCCTCACTCACTGCCTCCATTTTCCCCCTGTGTATATATTTTGAACATACATATCCATGCACTTGCAGGATAGTTTCTGCAAGAACTATTTGAGTGGTATAAACAATAGTCATTTATTTTCTTCTTCACCCTCATCTGCTATGAGCTGACTGGCTCTTCTTGTTATTTCTCCTCCAGGGGATGACCCAGACCATCATTTTTCTCTGGTCTGACACCTCCATCCTCTACTCGCAGCCACCTTTGCAGTGTCTATCCAGGTGCAGAACATGAGCAGGACGCTCAGGGGTCTATGTGGTCAGGCCTGCCTGGAGTTGGTACATGGCATTTCTGCTTACATTCTTAGGTCTAAAATCCAGGTCACAGGGCTCCAACATAACTACAAAGGAGCCTGAAAAATGTTGTATTCCAGTGTGCCCCGGAAAAGGAAATGGGATGGATAAACTTCGATTAGACTAAATCATTGAGATTTGAAAGTATTTTGTTGCACCTGCTAGCATTTTTTGTCTTCACTAATACAGAAACGGCTATCAGTTTTTTCTGTAAGAAAACTAAAATACATGACACTGGGGAGTTTGACAGGTGAGAAAAGAATAGACACAGCACTCTGGAGAGCTAGAGAATCATCTTACATACCAGCAATATATTTGGTAAATGTCCCTGTTTACTAAGATTGTAGTTCAAAGGTAAAGTAGAAAGCAGAACGTGTGGACTGTGGTGTGTGGCAGCCCTTATTGTCTGCATGTGCAAAGGATTACATATAAAAGATGTGCTCAGTATTAACTGGACAATTTTTCAACAAGTATAAAAGCAAATAGAGTCTAGACATGTGGGGTCTTACAGGCTTGGCAAAGCCTACTGCTTCAGTCTCTAAATAAGACAAAATTTAATAGGGCTTTGGGTTTAAACTTCACAGAACACTTCTCAGTTGAACAGAGTGACTCAGAGCACAGATCAGATGAAGAGTGTAGCCTTCTCATTCAAGCCTGATAACCTGACTGTATCTTTCACTAAGGGGAGAGGAAGATGGAGCCAGGGAGAAATGGAAGGAGGGAGGGAAGGAGTGGGTGGAGAGAGAGAGTTGAGGATTGTGCTGAGAAAGCAAAGAGGTCATAGAAGAACTATATTCCTCTTCCAGGAATAAACTCTGGGTGTGTTCCTGACATATGAAACTGACTGGATGAAGTAAATATGAGCCTTCTTTGTGCCCAGGAAGAAGACATAAGACAAGCCTCTCAGCCCTGGCAGGTTGTTCTAATCAGGCTCTCCTCCCCCTCCCCCTCCCCCTCCCCCTCCCCTAAAGCTGCTCTTGTCCAGCCTCCCGACATGGGTATGCTGCTACATCAGAAGGTCAGTTCTCGGCCTTCATCCCACTTGACCACCCAGCAGCCTCAAGCAATTGATCACTTCCCTGTTCTTTGAAATAATTTCTGCACTTGGGCTCATTCTCTGCTCACTTCCTTCTCTAAGATTCTCCCAGATTTCTTAGTCTTCCTTACTAGTTTCTCCTCATCTCCCTGAACTTTTGATGCTGGGCCAATCCTTGGACCTTTTCTCTTGCTCTCTACACTCAGTCCCAAGATGTTCTCATCAAGTCTCACGGAATTAGATACCATCTATGCACCGGTACTTCCCAAATCCATGTGTCTAGTATAGATCTCGCTCCTGGCCTTCGGATTCAGATTCATCTATCCATTGCCTTGTCATTTCACTGGTATGAGTCATCTCAAGCAGAATGTGCATGCAGCTGAATGCCTGATCATCTCCCCTAATCTCTCATGATTTCCCCCACCACAGGAAGTGGCCATTCCCTCCTTGGAGATACTTAGGTTAATACACCTGTAGTCAACTTTACCACCAGTTTACAGCTCATATTCTTCATCCAACCTGCTGGCTAATCTCGCTGTCTCTACCTTTAAGATATTCCCAGCACCTGAGCAGTTGTCAATATCCTCGTGGTTACAGCCAGGCCAAGCCATCCTCATCTCTTACTTGATCACTGCAGGAAACGGATGACCCTGCTTCTGTGGTGCTGCCTTTTCATCCACTCTCCATGCAGTTGCCATGGTGACAAAAAGTAAGTCAGATCATGTCTTTTCCCTGCTCAGAACTTGTGATGACCCCCTTGCCAATGCCACACCCAAAACCCTTTCAATGCCCCATGGCCCTGAGGGCCCTGACGGTCTCCTAGCTCTCTGGCCTCTTCTGTCTCCTCTCTGGCTACCCTGGCCCTCTTGCCAACCCTTGACTATCCTACGCATGCTCCCACTGCAGGACCTTTCAGATCTTTACTCCCGGCCCCTTTCCCAGAGAGGCCTTTCCTCGGACTCTTGGATAAGCTGCTTCCCCAGGTCCCCACACTCCCTACGCTCCTTCCTGTGTTACTTTTCTCCAGAACGCTTCCCGCTTTCTACCTTAGCAATAGCTCGCTCACTTATTATCCTTGTTGCCCGTCTCGCTCCAGGAAAAACAGAGGCTCAAGGAGGTAGAGATGCTTGCTTGGTTTATTTCATGCCCTGCCCAAGTGCCCAGAAGAATGCCTGGCACAGGACTAGATATTCAACACATATGTGTGGAACATTGAATGAAGGAATACATTTATACATTTATGTAAACAGTGAAATACATTGAAGGGAAAGGTGGTCCAGGCTGGCAGGAGAAGGAACACCAAACCACCAGGGAAGGCCTGGGCTCTGGGAAGTCAGAGGGGCTCAGGCTGCCAGGCAGCCACCCTGTGCCTTGTCTTGCTGTGCTGTGAAACTGTCTCCCACGGCAGTACTGCTCCACCTTGTGCTGAGGCTTCCTGCTCTCTGCAGACCCCATAGATCTGGCATCCTCTGGATGCTTGGCCTTGGGGGAATGAGGAAGTTTATTGGTTCCCTTGGGGCCATGGGCTCATGGTGGAGGGAGGCCATCCTCCCTTCCTCTCTCCATCTTTCTTATCGCTGTTCATCATTGTCCCTCTTCTTAAAGGGGAGATTGCATTAGGATCCTCAGCGTGGCTTCAGCACTGTATCGTCCATCCTCCCTGGCCTTCTCCTTTGCATTTCCCGTGGCTGGAACTTTCAGGCAAAGCTTGGGATATGCAGCCTTTCCTGGAAAGGATGTGACTATTTGCATGCTCAGTCTCAAGGTAAAAACTGCTTGCATGGCTTAACTATGGGTCACACACAAGCTACAGCTTCTGTTCTGGCAAAGATACGCAGTTGTTGGTTTGAACAGAAGAGATATTCACTTTGAGAAGGGTGTGTGTGTGTGTGTGTGTGTGTGTGTGTGTGTGTGTGTGTGTAGTGAGGGAGCCCAGCCTGGGTCTCCTGTACATCTGTCTTCCACTGGGCTGTACTTAGCACATCTGGCACATGCATGGGGCCTCAGCTTCCTAAAGAAACACAACCTATGAGAAGAGGAAGTTAATGAGTGACAAAGGCTTAGTTAACATAGCCTGAGGGAAGAGATATTCAGGCTATAATATGGTGTTTGTCACTTGGATTGTCCTCAAACAGAAAACTGATTTCATTACCACCGTGGTGGACAGAAGGAACTCTGCTTGGGTGCCCTGATTGCAAAGTGTGAGGCTGATGGGATAAGGAAGGGCTCCTTCTCACTTGAGCCTGCTGGTCAGCTTGGTTGCACAGAGGGCTGGACCTGGAGATGCATGGCCCTCCCATGGCCCCTTTGGGAAGCCAGCACGTGGGTCATCCTCATGGGGGTGCCTGGAAAAGGTGGCACTAGTGCAGGTTACGGGGGTGGGAGGAGAAAAAGGACAGATGTCATGAGATATGTGACAGTATATTCTGTAGTATTTCCAAGACTCTCTCTGGGGACCTTGAGAAATAACACCAGGGCGAGGTGGGCATTGCTGGAAGCTGAGGATTCCCTCTAGAGTTGGGAACAAAGCCTGTGAAATGCAGTTGCTGTTGTCAACACCTGAAGAAAAGGGGTACATGTGAAATAGGTTAGTAAGCTTAGGTGAGGCACAGATAGACCCTTGTTCAAATCCTGCTCTGCCATTTGATGCTCTGACATGAGGAGTTTCTTAACCTCCTGCACTTTAGTTTCTTCAACATAAAAACAAGGGAAAATAATTTTTCCTTGATGTGTTGTTTTGAGATTTCGAGATAATGAATTTTAGGAGCATAGCATAGCATCGAGGCTTCAATGAATGTGGCAATTTGTATCATTATTTGTGCTGCATTGACACCAAACGGCAAAGGCAGTATGTGGTTTATTCCGGATACACGAATTCCTAGTACATGTCACAGCACTTGACCAAACTCACCTTTATTTACACCCATGTATGGATGAATGCCTAAGCATAGAGCTCTTGATAAGTAGGAAGGTCCTGGTGTCTGTGTCTGTATAGAGATGTACTTTCCTAGCAACTGGAGAGCTGGGAAGTGTGTTCCTTTCCTTTCCCCAGGGAACTCTCCATTTGGGCTTCTGGCCTGCTTCCCTGGGGCTCTGGCAGTGCGCTGCTGCTCAGAGTTGTGCCACACTGGGCAGATGTTCTTACTTTGGTGTTTTCATCTGTGCCACTGATTTGCAGGAGCCACAGATGTCTTCCAGAGTCTCAGAATCCCTGGTTCCATAACTTCATTTGACCTGTCTGGGTCTAATGGGTTTAGTTTGAAAGAATCTTCTGAGGTTTCTTTTTTGTTTAGCCACATTCATTGGACAGATGGAGTCAAATTAGAACAATCATCAAAGCATTCTTGAAGCCTGTGGATAAAGCTGGGTTAGACTGCGTGTGTGTGTGTGTGTGTGTGTGTGTGTGTGTGTGTGAAGAGGGTTGGGACGAGGGTGCTGGAAGGATAACAGCCATGGCCATTGACATTCTTGCAGTTGCCACAAGCCCACCGGGGCATCAGTTCTCCTAGCTCTCAAAATCCTACCAGATGGAGAATGATGATCCAGAATTTGTGATTGCTGCCAGATTTTTACCCTTTAATACAACCTCCATAAAGATGCATTCACACAATGCTGTGTCCTTAAGCATCCCTACATATGCTCATCCCCGATATATCTCTAGAAGTCCTGAAAATACTGTTTATGTCTTTTTGAGAAGTGAACTAAACCATTACTAATAAGCTCAAATTTTTATCTGATCAGTGATATTTAATATGCAGTTTTTAAGCTTAGAATACATTGGACATGACAAATATGATTAGATATAGTGATGTCATCTTCTTTTCAGAGTATAGAAAAACTGATGAAGCAGGCAAGATACTGCCTCTTAACATACAGTCTGTTTCTAGGGTTCCGTCAATTGTTTTGAAGTCTTTATATCTCCATCAATGCATAGGTGGTGCCCTTTTTCAACACATTGGCTTGTAATTTGACGTCCTCAGGTTATTTAAGGCTAAATGCACTAGCCCTTTATCTACTGGAGAGAAAAAATGAATTAAAATCTAAAATTATCTATGAAAGACAAGAGTCATTTTACAAGGACTTTGCTCTGTGACCACCAGATGAAAACTGATGACATAAGCCTGCATACGCTAATGCCTTCATTCAGTGAAGCACAGACAATTTTTAGGTCTGTTTACCTTTTATTTTTTTTAAACAATGTAATGATGAAAAAGATAAGGTCTTCTGTAAGGAATCAGTAAATGCAGTCTTACTGGAAGACACACTTCCTGTGTAATTCTCAGGGAGGGTGTGAATATCCCCTGTCCCCGCCAAGAGGCGGCATTTTTGGGGAGTTGAGTTATCAGCAAAGTCACTCATTTACTGGCCTGTGTTAGAGTCAGGGCTGGGAAGTGGGGACACCCAGTGTCTTCCCCAAACGGGAAAAGTGTAGTGAGGAGAGCCAGATGGAGCTGTTCATCATGGTCCCTGCAATAAACAAGAAGGGAGATTCCACAGCAGCATGCAGCAGGATGCTAATCAGGATAGTTGCCAAACCAAGACCAAAGCCTATCCCCAGAGGCTCAAGGTTTCCTCTCAGCCTCGAGAGCTTCAATGTCCCAACAAAGAAAAATGAGGATTACAATGCAGTTTAAAAGTAGAATCTAGGAAAATAGATCTTCTAAAGGGAAATCATGAATCTTGTCAGATAAAGGTATTTAGAAGCAAGGTGGCTCAGTGAAGACATGTTTGGTGGTGAAATATCCCAGATTGGGAGGAACTGCAGGGCTGGGAGTCAGGGTTCTTAGGCAGTAATCTTACTTAGCCTTTCTCTCAAGTTTGACAAATCATTTCTTGTCATCTGGGCTTCTTTTCGCATGTTCATGTGAGAAGCTCGATAAAGGCTCTGGGTCTTTTTTTTTTTTTTTTGAGTCGGAGTTTCGTTCTTGTTACCCAGGCTGGAGTGCAATGGTGCAATCTCGGCTCACCGCAACCTCCGCCTCCTGGGTTCGGGCAATTCTCTCACCTCAGCTTCCCAAGTAGCTGGGATTACAGGCACGCGCCACCATGCCCAGCTAATTTTTTGTATTTTTAGTAGAGACGGTGTTTCACCATATTGACCAGGATGGTCTCAATCTCTTGACCTCGTAATCCACCTGCCTTGGCCTCCCAAAGTGCTGGGATTACAGGTGTGAGCCACTGCACCTGGCCCTGGTAGTTCTACTTTTAATTCTTTAAGAAACTTCGACACTGTTTTCCATAGTGGATGTACTAGTTTACATTCCCACCAGCAGTGTAGAAGTGTTCCCTGTTAACCGCATCCATGCCAACATCTATTATTTTTTTATTGTGGCCATTCTTGCAGGGGTAAGGTGGTATCTCATTGTGGTTTTGATTTGCATTTCCTTGATCATTAGTGATATTGAGCATTTTTTCACATTTGTTGGTCAATTATATTTCTTTTGAGAATTGTCCATTTCCTTAGCCCACTTTTTGATGGGATTGTTTGTGTTTTTCTTGATAATTTGCTTGAGTTTGTTGTAGATTCTGGATATTAGTCCTTTGTCAGATGTATAGATTGTGAAGATTTTCTCCAACTCTGTGGGTTGTCTGTTTACTCAGCTGACTGTTCCCTTTGCTGTACAAAACTCTTTAGTTTAATTAAGTCCCAGCTATACATCTCTGTTTTTATTGCATTTGCTTTTGGGTTCTTGGTCATAAAATCCTTGCGTAAGCCAATGTCTGGAAGGGTTTTTCCTATGTTATCTTCTAGAATTTTTATAGTTTCAGGTCTTAGATTTAAGTCCTTGATTTATCTTGAGTTTATCTTCGTATAAGGCAAGAGATGAAAATCCAGTTTCATTCTCCTACGTGTGGCTTGCAATTATCCCAGCACCATTTGTTGAAAGGATGTCCTTTCCCCACTTTATGTTTTTGTTTGCTTTGTCAAAGATCAGTCAGCTATAAGTATTTGGGTTTATTTCTGGGTTCTCTATTCTGTTCCATTGGTCTGTGTGCCTATTTTTATACCAGTACCATCCTGTTTTGGTAACTATGGCCTTATAGTGTAGTTTGAAATTAAGTAATGTGATGCCTCCAGATTTGTTCTTTTTGCTTAGTCTTGTTTTGGCTATGTGGACTCTTTTTTGGTTCCATATACATTTTAGGATTTTTTTTTTTAGTTCTGTGAAGAATGATGGTGGCATTCTGATGGGAATTGCATTGAATTTGTAGATTGCTTTTGCAAGTGTGGTCATTTTCACAATATTGATTATATTAATTCTAACCATCCATGAACATGGGATGTGTTTCCACTTGTTTGTGCGGTCTGTGATTTCTTTCAGCCATGTTTTGTAGTTTTCCTTATAGAGATCTTTCACCTCCTTGGTTAGGTATATTCCCAAGTATTTTATTTATGTTTTTCTTTTTATTTTTTTGCAGGTATTATAAAAGGAGTTGAAATCTTGATTTGATTCGCAGCCTGGTTGCTGTTGGTGTACAGGAGAGCTACTAATTTGTGTACATTAATTTTGTATCTGGAAACTTTGCTGAATTATTTTATGAGTTCTAGGAGCTTTCTGGAGGAGTCTTTAAGGTTTTCTAGGCATGCAAGAATATCATCAGCAAACAGTGACAGTTTGACTTCCTCTTTACCAATTTGGATGCTCTTTATTTCCTCTCTTGTCTGATGGCTCTGGCTAGGACTTCCAGTGCTATGTTGAAGAGGAGTGGTGAGAGTGAGCATCCTTGTCTTGTTCCAGTTCTTAGAGAATGCTTTCAACTTTTTCCCATTGAGTCTTATGTTGGCTGTGGGTTTGTCATAGACGGCTTTGATTACATTGAGGTGTGTCCCTCGTATGCCGATTTTGCTGGGTTTTAATTAAAAAGGGATTCTGGATTTTGTTGAGTGCTTTTTCTGTGTCTATTGAGATGATCGTGTGATTTTTCTGTGTCTATTGAGATAATGTATCACATAAACAAATTAAAATCCCTGGCATGAAACCCACTTGATCATGGTAGATTATCTTTTTGATATGTTGTTGGATTTGGTTAGTTAGTATTTCGTTAAGAACTTTTACATCTATGTTCACCAG
The DNA here is from genome assembly GCA_963573925.1 of Callimico goeldii. NCBI lineage: Eukaryota > Metazoa > Chordata > Mammalia > Primates > Cebidae > Callimico > Callimico goeldii. The sequence continues at coordinate 36,563 of CAUYOR010121801.1, forward strand.
GGACATTGGTCTGTGGTTTTCTCTTTTGGTATGTCCTTGCCTGGTTTTGGTAGTAGGGTGATATTGGCTTCACAGAATGATTTCGGGAGGATTTCTTCTTTCTCTATCTGTGGAATAGTGTCGATAGGATTGGTACCAATTTTTCTTCAAACGTCTGGTAGAATTCAGCTGTGAGTCTGTCTGGTCCTGGACTTTGTTGGTAAGTTTTATAATTACCTTTTCAATATTGCTGCTTGTTGTTGGTAGGTTCAGGGTATCTAATTCTTCTTGATTTACGCTAGGAGGGTTGTATGTTCTAGGAGTTAGTCTGTTTCCTCAAGGCTTTCTAGTTTATGCACATAAAGGTGTTCATAGTAGCTGTCAGTGATCTTCTGTATTTCTGTGGTGTCAGTGGTAATATTTCCTGTTTTGTTTCTAATTGAATTTATTTGGATTTTCTCTCTTCTTGGTTAACCTTGCATATCGTCTATTAATTTAATTTATCTTTTCAAAGATCCAACTTTTTGTTCATTTATCGTTTGTATTTTTTTGTTTCAATTTCATTTAGTTCTGCTCTGATCTTGGTTACTTCCTTTTTTCTGCGTGATTTGAGTTTGGTTTGTTCTTGTTTCTCTCGTTTCTTGAGGTGTGGACTTAGGTGGTCTATTTGTGCCCTTTCAGCCTTTGTGATGTAGGCATTTAGGGCTACAAACTTCTCTCTTACCCGCTTTTGCTGTATCCCAGAGGTTTTCATAGATTGTGTCACTATTGTCATTCAGTTCAAAAAATTTTTTAATTTCCATCTTGATTTCATTGTTGACCCAATGATCATTCCGGAGCAGGTTATTTAATCTCCATGTATTTGCATGATTTTGAGTCCTTTTGGGGTTGATTTCCAGTTTTATTCCACTGTGGTCTGAGAGAGTGCTTGATATAATTCCGGTTTTTTTAAATTCGTTGACACTTGTTTTGTGGCCCATCACATGGTCTATCCTGGAGAGAGTTCTATGTGCTGACAAATAGAAAGTATATTCTGCAATTGTTGGGTAGGAGGTTCTGTAAACATCTGTTAAGTCCATTTGTTCCAAGGTAGAGTTTAGACCCATTGTTTTTACTGGTCTTGACGACCTGTCTAGTGCTGTCAGTGAAATATCGAAGCTACCCACTATTTTCATGTTTCTATCTCATTTCTTAGGTCTGGTAGTAATTGTTTTACAAATTTCGGAGCTCCAGTGTTAGGTGCATATATATTTAGGATTGTGATATTTTCCTGTTGGACAAGGCCTTTTATTATTATATAATGTCCCTCTTTGCCTTTTTAACTGCTATTGCTTAAAAGTTTGTTTTGTCTGATATAAGGATTGATACTCCCGCTTGCTTTTGGAGTTCATTTGGATGGAATAAGTGACTTTAATATTTTGAGACTAGTTTTCATTCAGATCTTTGTATAATAGTATCCGTCTTTATAAATACTCCATGTGATTGATTTTCTTACAGGCTTCATTTGTTTTAGAGCAGGTAACAAAAAAATTGAGTGGAAAGTAGTTTCCCATATATGCACAGCCTCCTAACCGTCAACGCCCCCTGCCCAAGCGTGGTACATTTGTTATAATTGATGAACCCACAATGACACACCACGATCACCCACAGCCGAGTTTATATTAGGGTTCTCTCTTGATGTTGTATATTCTGTGCATTTGCAAAAATGTACGATGACATGTATCCAGCATTGTGGAATCATACGGGAGAGTTTAATTGCCCTTAAAAATCCCAAGTTTCACCTTTTCATCCTTTCTGGCCCTCAACCCCTGGCAACCACTTATCTTTTTACTGGCTCCATAGCTTTGTGTTTTCCAGAACGTCATATAGTAGCTATCATAATATGTAATCTTTTCAGATTCATTTCTTTCACTTGGTAATATGTGCTTACGTTTCCTGCACGTCTTTTCATGGCTTAAGAACTCATTTCTTTTTAGTACTGAATAATATTTAATTGTGTCAATGTACCACAGTTTGTTTATCCATCCACTGTGTGACTGATGTTTGACATGGATTCTAATTTGTTAGGGGATGGATCTCTATAGGTCTTTTTATTTTTAGATGCAGGGTCTTGCTATGTTGCCTGGGCTAGAGTACAGTGGCTATTTACAGGCGTGATCATAACACACTGTAGCTTCAAACCCCTGGGCTCAAGTGATCCTTCCATCTCAGCCTCCTAAGCAGCTGGGACTACAGATACATGCCACAGTGGCTGACTGGGGCCTATGTAATATACATTTCCTTTATTCCACTCTCAAACCCATCCAGTTGCCTGATACAGACCTGCAGGCAGAAGATTCTCAGTAAATCCTAGAAAAATCCTCATCAGTCTGCCCACAACCCACACGCTCAGGTTGTACCTCTGATTCCGTGGATGCATTTTTGCATTCACGTTGTGTGTTATTCCTTACAGCTCTCTGATGGTGTGTGCACACCTCACTGGAGCCAAAAAAAGTCCTGTGCAAAGTAAAAACACCAAGGCCCTGCCCCTCTTACCACTGCCGTCTTCTGTATCCATTCCTTATCTCGTTCCAATTTCTTCCTACGACGAACAACACGGCGAGGCTCTTGGATTTTTTCTGTCTCGGGCTTCTCAGGTGTTGGTCGGGTTGGTACAGGAAATGTGAAAGTGGTCGTCTCTCCTGCCTTTAGAGCTGACATTCAATCCAGTGATTGCATTGAGTACAATTTTGGTGGAAAAGAGAAAGGAAACTTAGATCTGTCTCTCTCAAGATGCCAGAGGGAGCTTGAGGGTTTGGGAGATCTGCCATTTTTCCCCAGTAAGGAAGGCTGTCGGGTAGTGGAAAGATGAGGGCCTTTGAAGAGAGAAATGTTGGAGCTGACATTCCAGCTCACTCCGTTTGGTTACACATTCACTCAACATGTACTTATCAAGGGCCTCGTGTATACTGGCCCAGTGCTAGATGCCTGATATGACCATGAAGGTCAACCTGTACAGATGGGGGGGCATGCGTGGGTGACACAGGGCTATGCCAACTACAACATAATGAGAGGAGCACTTACCCACTGAATGGTGTGGCTGCTAATTGAAAAAACAGGCTAAAGTCAGGGAGTCATCAAAAAAAGGAAATGCACTATAAACATGTTATTGTAACTTGAAACACAAGTGTCTATTAACATGTCATTTCAAAGCTAAGGCAAGATGCAGGTCTGATGACTGGGCTCTGATTATTTGTGTTCAAATCACGCCAGTAATTGATTGACTGATTGACTGAGACAGAATCTTGCTCTGTCGCCCAGGCTGAATGGCAGTGGCATGATCTTGGCTCACTGCAACCTCCGCCTCCTGGGTTCAAGTAATTCTTGTTCTTCAGCTGGGGTTACAGGCATGTGCCACCACACCTGGCTAATGTAGAGATGAGGTTTTGCCATGTTGGCCAGGCTGGTCTTGAACCCCTGGCCTCAAAGGATGATCCTATTTTAGCTTCCCAAAGTGTTGGCATTATGGGCATGAGCCACCACACCTGGCTAAGAGTGTGTGTGTTTTAAAGCTTGCAACTTAGTTTTTGTTTCATAGCAACACGTTTCTTTTTATATTCATTTTGTCCATTTTTATAACAATTGAATTTTGGAACTAGTAAGGATAACTGAAAAACAAGCCTAGTGCCTTTTGTCAAGTGTTTAACACAAGAGCGGGAGCCGAGTGGCTGGAGCCATGGTGAGGGGCTTCCAGCTGTGGTATCAGTCAACACGCTCTTGGTGGGAGTGAGGAGTGCCAGCTCACTACCTACGGGGGAGGTCAGTTAGGAGAGTGTGTGCATCCCATCACTGAGGCCAGCACAGCCTGCCATGAGAGTTCAGTTAGGAGAGTGTGTGCATCCCATCATTGAGGCCAGCACAGCCTGCCATGAGAGCTGTTAGGAGAGTGTGTGCGTCCCATCACTGAGGCCAGCACAGCCTGCCATGAGAGCTCAGTTAGGAGAGTGTGTGCGTCCCATCATTGAGGCCAGCACAGCCTGCCACGAGAGCTCAGTTAGGAGAGTGTGTGCGTCCCATCATTGAGGCCAGCACAACCTGCCACGAGAGCTCATGCGAGGGAACTTCACCAAGCTTTGATGCTGAGAAGCTAAATCTCTAGCATGTGATGGAGGAGTCCCAGCATAAGCGCTGTGTGGTTGGAGGCTGGAGTGGGGATGGGTTAATGGCGACACGGGGTTCCGGAGAGGCAGCAGGGCCCACAGCAGCTATTCCTTAAGAGATAGGTCAGGGGCATGAATTGGTACTGTGGGCAAGGGTACTCTCTTGAGAGGGAATCGGGCTGAGATGAGGCTCAGCAAGAAAAAGTACGTGATTGGTTAGCTGTGTCTCCCGTGAGACTGGGTCCAGGCACCTGGAAGATATTGCTAATTATAGTTATGAATTTTTAAATGAAGGCAGCTTAGTCCCTTCACTGAATTCTTTCATGATTAGATCCATGAAGCTGGCAACCTCCATGATTTGCAAATCTTAACAGCTGGACACAAATGCCTTTAGTCTCTTGGTAAAGAAGCTGTTTCTGTCCCAAGTTTTGCATTGATATTCCTTTCCTGGGTACCCCGCTCCTCCAAAGCTGTGTTAGACCCTTACTGTGTGGCCCCACAGTGTCGACTTCCCACAGTCCATGTCACCGAAATGCCAGGTGACTTGCTCTGTGTTTGCATCCCCCACCTGCCCCTGCCACCATGAGATGAACTCACTGGGGCCCCAGACTGTGTCTGTCATGCTCGGTATTTCACCCCTGGCAGCCAGGACCAAATTGGCCCTGTAGGCACTGAAGGGAGTGAATGAGCCATTCCGTCTTCTCTGCGGTACATGCAGGAGGGGAGAGGCGGTGGACGTGGACAGGAGAGCTGGCACCGGGTGGAAGATTGTGGAGTGGTGCCTACCTTCACGTCTCCTCTTAATCCATAAGATTGTTTCCTTGAACTTTTCATAATTTCTCTTCAACCTAAAAGTAAAGTGGATCATCTTTAAAAGCCAAGACTAAGTTCATGCATACATGCCATCACACCGTGCAGATGGTACTGGGACCTGCCAAGTCTTATGCAGGTAGAAATGGGGCCAATGGTCTCTGTTTTCTTTACGCCCAGGAGTAAAGGGTTGGTTCCTGATATCCACTCAATGCTTCCCTCGTGGTCTAACTGACCCGCAACCTGGGCACGTGGCCAAACCCTAAACCCTTTGAAATGAATTCAACAGGGATAATCTTGGGGGCAGTTTACAGAGCAGCAAGGTCCAAATGCAAGTATGGCCCTATGAGTTAACTCAGGCAGCTGGATTTGATTTTCTGTGGCTTGTCTATATTCCAGTGAGGGCTATGCCTGGAAATAGCTTGGAAAACCAGCCTCGCCTGTGAACTGGACAGAACCACCTGAAACCCCTTTGCATTTAATAGGACGTTTTCAAATAGCCTTACTCAAAGGGACACAAGTCACAGCTCTTCAACGTGATCAAGCCCTTTTCTCCCTCTCATGCCAACACACAGAGCGAGTCATCCTGGCCTTTCTGTGGCGTGGACTGTTTTCCTTCCAAATAGGTGTGCTCCTCAGGGCAGCTGTGCTTTCTAGCTCTCAGACCAGAGCCCACTGGAAGGGGAATGTGCCAGAAAGAGTGAGGTTCCCAGGCTTAATTGGATCTGAAAAGAAGGCCTTTGCCATTGCAGATTTTAAATCCTGAGATCAGATTCCCTGAAGAGGTCATACTAGTTTAGCCCAGAGAAACTCCAGGAAGCAAACATCCTTTGCTGGAAAGGGCTGCACTGTATTACCTAGCACAGAGCAATGGTCCCCTTATTCGTACCCTAGAAGCAATAGAGAAATTTGAGAATGAGTCCATGGTCCCTTTGTACCAAATGTTACTCATTTTATATGCAAGGCCTTTCAATGGAATTGAAGTGGTTACCTAGCCTACGGGCACCTGTCAAAAAATAAGGGCCCAGGAATGGGTGGAGTGGGGGCCTATCCTTTAGGCTCAGAGCAGGAAACCAAACACAGACATGAGTTAAACTCCAGTGACGAGATCTAGCCGAGGCGCCCAAGGCCCTTTTGGGAAGACTGGCTGTTCCTCTCTTGGTTTTTTGCCCACCTTTGCAAGTGAGTGGAATTCCCATCAGCTGGCTCTTCAATACCAGAGCCTGGGGTACACACTACTGTATCCCTAGAGCCTAGATTAGCACATAGTAGATGCACAGGAAACATCTGTTGAATGCAATCAGATTATAATCAGCCTTTGATACAGGTGTAAATGGGAAGAGAGGGAGGAAATGGCACAGAGGCAGTGAAATAACGCATGGAGGTGTTGTTTGGTGGTTGTTTTTGCTCATTTGAAAGCTTGAGAGCTCTTTGTGTCTTGCCTATCCCTTTCCTAGAGGAGCCCTGGGGGTCTCTTGCCCCATGCCTCTATTGAGTCCACAGTAGAAGTTGCTAGCAGTCAATCTCTTCCTAATTTTTGTGAACACCTGAACTTGCCCATGTGATTAGGTAGGGCACCTTGTTCCCCACGGCCTGTACCTGGTGCTACTGCTGGAGATTCTGTCACAGACCCATGGGGACCCAAAGACATACCTGGCTCTCCAGGTTTCTGACAGTGGATAAAGGAAAGACCAGGCTTCCATGCTGAGAGCATGTCTACGCCACAGGCTGGGTGTATGATATGGTTTGGCTGTGTCCCTACCCAGATTTTATCTTGAATTCCCATGTGTGGTGAGAAGGACCTGGTGGGAGGTAACTGAATCATGTGGGCAAGTCTTTCCCATGCTGTTCTCGTGATAGTGAAAAAGTCTCAGCTGGGCGCGGTGGCTCACGCCTGTAATCCCAGCACTTTGGGAGGCCAAGGCCGGTAGATCACGAGGTCAAGAGATCGAGACCATCCTGGTCAACAAGGTGAAACCCCGTCTCTACTAAAAATACAAAAAATGAGCTGGGCATGGTGGCATGTGCCTGTAATCCCAGCTACTCAGGAGGCTGAGGCAGGAGAATTGCCTGAACCCAGGTGGCAGAGCGTGCCATTGCACTCCAGCCTGGGTAGAAATAGTGAAACTCTGTCTCAAAAAAAAAAAAAAAGAAAAAGTCTCAAGAGATCTGAATGTTATTAT
>CAUYOR010121807.1:0-34061 GCA_963573925.1 Callimico goeldii
CTGGAACTCAGATCTTTTCTGCCACAGCAAGCAGTACCCTGGAACTCAGATCTTTTCTGCCAATGCAAGCAGTACCCTGGAACTCAGATCTTTTCTGCCAATGCAAGCAGTATCCTGGAACTCAGATCTTTTCTGCCAATGCAAGCAGTACCCTGGAACTCAGATCTTTTCTGCCAATGCAAGCAGTACCCTGGAACTCAGTAGGTCCCTTTGTCATTGTCTCTGCAAAACCACCTCTGTTACCGGAACAGCCTCAGCAATGCATGCACCCCAGATGCAGAATGGGAGAGTGAGAGCTTTTTCACACAAATACACACAACATATTTTAGAGTTACTAGTATTACTACATTTCTTAAGGTGAAATTGACTTGACTTTGCCCAAATATGCTTCCAATCAGGCCAATAAGAACAACAAATTGGTTGCTTAATTGATTATTATGAGCAACACTGTTACGTGTAATAACTGCCATTTCTACTTACAGCACAGGGTCCAACAGAAAAGTGTCTCTCTATAGAAAAGCAGAAGGTGACACAGTAGGAAGCGTGTGGCTCTGGCACCAGACTGATCCAGGTTTAATCCTAACTCTAGTGTCACAGCTGAGTGACCTTGAGTAAGATCCCTGGAGCTCAGCTGCTTAACCCCCTGAGCCTCACTTTCCTCATCTGGACAGCAGAAATGCCATTCATGATTGGCCTGGATATATTAAGTCCTAGTCCCTCCTTCCCTCCCTGGTGATTCATACACCAGCTGGGCAGAGGGGACCAGTTCCACCTGCAGCGCCACCCCTGCTCGTACTTGAAGTGGTGAAGTCAGTGTCTGCCCTAGGCCCCTCTGAAGTCCCTGGAACTCCTCATCCTCAGAGGCAGATCTGCAGGATGAATAACGAAGAGAACCATAAGACACCCGAGCCAGGCAAGAGACAGCAAACCAGGCTTTCCATAGCTTAGTTCTGCTGCCGGGGTCAGGACGTTCATTAGGTTTAATTAAGTTCTTCCAAAGTCAGAGTAACTTTATACTTTGTGTAAGAATGACTTAAAGCAAGAGTAACTTTGTACTTCAAGCCCCGCAAGAGCAGAGAACCATTACTGCTATATTCCCTTTGTGATCAAGCATAGCACCAGGTCCCTGGTAGATGTTGGAGAACCTTGGCTCTAAGACATCAAATTTCCGTAGAGTAAAAGAATGCTCTCCATCCCTTTCTCTCCGCTCCTACTCCCTGCTCCTTCCTTCCAGAGTCATGACTTATGCGATTAGTGAGTGTGGGAGAAGGAATTGAGTATGTTTCATTCCATTCACCCCCACTGTGTCTCTCTCTCTCTCATTTGTAGGGAGCCCTGACTTCTAGACACAAAATTTTCTCCGCTCATCCATGCAGTAAATCTACCAGGATCTTCCCCAGTAATAATAATAATAATAATAACAATGACAATCAACACGTACAGAGCTCTTACAATATGCCAGGTACTCTTCTCAGTATTTTATGGGTATTTCATTTGATTCTCACAGTAATACCCTATATGGTACATTATTATTATTATTATCTCTATTTTACAGATGAAAAAACAGAGGTTCACACAGCCACCATGTGGCAGAGCCAAGATTTGAACCTACACAGTCTGGTTCCAATAGCCTCACTCAGAACCTCTGAGCATGCTGCCTCCTGTCACACTGTAAGAAGAAGGTATCAGTTTGTCAATTTGGGAGGTAACAAACTCAGGAGGATGTTTTAGAAAGCCATACTGGAGGCTATATGCTAAGCCAAGTTCTCATACTCAGCTAGGACCTTGCAGAGCTTTCAAACGATTCTCAAGAACCCTCTGAAGCCAGGAGAGACAAAGGGCATAGGGTGAAATATCACGAGTGTGTATCCAAAGCCACTTGGTAGACCCACCAGGGAAAGAGTCCAGCTGTTTGCTGGACACCCTCAGCCACCACCCTAAGTCATTCACTCAACACCAGAGGCAGCCCAGCACAGAAAGAACATGGGCAGCTATGAAAAGCACATGTGATATGACTTGGGCAGGAGAATTACATTAGTAATAGCAAATATTTGCATACTACCAGGCACTGTTCTAAGGTCTTTATTTTATATTATTTTGTCCATGTCACAAGCATATAGGGAAGTCCTATGGTTGCCTAACCTGATACATGGAGAAGCTGAGACAGAAAGAAGCTAAGTAACATGTCCAAAGTCACACAGCATGTGAATGATGAGGCTGAGACAGGAATCCAAGCAGTCAGCCCCAGAAGCCATGCCCCTAACCACTCACTCCACTGAAAGAAAAACAAATAGAGAAAGAAAGGAAGCAAGCAGGCAAAGGTTTTGACATCAGATCCAAGTTCGAATCCTATCTCTGCAAATGTACTAGTAATGCATTGCAGGTTGTATACAATATCTGATCCTCAGTTTGCTTCTGTAGCAACTCCCTCACAGGACTGTGGTGAGAATTCGGTAATGTAACATACGCCAAGTGCAGAGGAATGTGCTAGGAAGTCAGTGTTGTCCCAATGCCACACTGCAATGCCAGGCCATGTGTGAGGCCCTGGAGATGGCAAAGTTGCCCCAAACCTCAGCCCTGCCCACAAGGATCTGCCTGCCTTGCGGCACTTGATGGAGACATAGAAACAGGATTACAATGTAAAGTAGGACACAGAGTGAGAGAGGCATAAACCCAGGGCTACAGAGGACACAGGAGAGGGTGGTTTCTCATGCCCGGGAGGGTCAGCCATCGGATCTGATCCTGTATGCTAAATGGAAGTGCACCAGGTGAGAGAACGAAGAAAATATTTCCATCTAACTTGAAAGTCTTTTACTGCCACCACTGTCAAGGTTGGCCCCAGTGCTTAGATTCTGTTTTCTCTTCTTGTGACACCGTGGGGGAGGATGAGAATATATGTTTCACCAACTTTTCATCGAAGGCCATCACAGGCCAATAGCAGGAGAGCCGACTCCATCCAGAGGCCTGCCTATGGGTTGCATTTTAAACTGTTATTGTTTTCTCATAACACAACAGGGAACCCAAGAGGCTGTTTTATATTCCAAATACCTAAAGATTATAATCCATTATAGAGGTGTATTTGTTCTGGAACTGAGATGATGCTGGGAAAAGCTGCAGAATTAATCGCCCTCAAGCTATAAATCTCCAATTTTTTCTTGATGAATTTACAATGACAACTTATACATTTCTCCACACCTACCTACACACACACACACACACACACACACACACACACACACACACAGGGGCTGTTTAATTGAAAAGATAAGCTACAGAGTTGATTGTATCAGTGACAAAAACACAATAATGGCAATACTAATAGAAGCTACAATTCAGCGAGTGGTTCCTGCATGCCCAGCCCTATACCAAGTGCTAAACATACAGGATCTCTCCCAGTCCTCATAGCAACCCCATGAGGTAGGCTATATTGCCTCATTTTAGATAAAGTGACAGACTGAGGCTCAGAGAAGTAGGGTAATTTGCTAAAGATGCAGAGCTAATAAGCTAAACCTCAAGCCTGAAGCCAAGGGATGCAGGTGCATGTTCGTGACCAGAAGTTGTCGCGAGAGAGCCTGCTGATACCAGTGAGAACTGTTCTTCATTTGGACCACAAGGCCCAAAGCACTTCCAAGTGGAGGCTTCTAGGGAATCAGGATGCGACATATCTGGAGTTCTGAGTAGAGCTGATCACGCCCCGTGCCACTGGGCTGGAAAGAGTAGAAATGAGAGGCTTGCAGGAGCAACACCGTAAAAACCAAGTAAGTAGACATCTGTTTCAATTCCCCATCCACAGTCTGGGTGGTGGGTGAGAGACCAACAGAGATGCTCAGTAAATGATGGGTGGAAGGTAGAGGAAAACAAGGAGGAAGGGAGGATAAGAGGAAGAGAAATATAAGGCAAATTAGCACGTTTTTAGAAAATAGAAACTCAGGAAGCAGTTGCTAGGGCGATGTAATAAATTCCGCCCAATGACATATTCCTCACTCAGAAGCCCTTGAGACAAACCAAGCAAACAGAACACCAATACCTACTGTATAACATCTTACAGCAGCTGCCTCACTCAGGATAACATCTGCTGTGTCCCCCAAATAAACCCGGGACCTTTGCACTCCACACCTCCGACCCAAGTCTCCTGACAAGATTCTATAAGGGCAAAGCCCAAAGAGTGTATTAATTAATGTTATTTATTCAACAACTATTTCAACTATTATGCTGGGCAATGAGCTGGGAGTGACTGATGCAGCAATGGACAAAATGCTCACAGGGTGTAAGTTCAAGTAGAGGAAACAGACAAAGGGGTCAAATATAAGGTATATTACATGACCATAAGTACTACAGAGAGATATAGAAAAGGGAGCTAGGAAGTACCAGGTGGGAGATGGGAACAGTGACTTTCAATAGGAATGTCAGAGAAGGCCTCACATGAAGGCGACAGTAAGTAAAGGTATGAAGATGGTAAGGGAACAACAGAGGAGGGAGTTTGCAAGTAGAGAGGACAGCAGGTGCAAAGGCCCTGAGGTATAAACATGTTTGACACAGTCAATGACCTCCAAGGCCAGGGTGGCTGGGGCAGAGTGAAGGAGAAGTATAGTGGCCAGAGAGGCCAAGGTCAAGGAGTAGGGAGGCAGCTAATGGAGGAACTTTGGCTTTTATTCTAAATAAGATGAGAAACCACAGGAGGTTTCTGGGTAGAAACATGAAGAAATGCATGTTTCATCAGCATCATTCTGGGTGTTGAGGATAGACTTAAGTGGTACAAGATGGGAAGCAGAGAGACCAGTCAAGAGGTTATGGCAGGAATCCAGGTGAAATTTAATGGTAGCTTGGATCAGGGTGTGGCAGAGGAGGTCATGAGAGTACCTGAATCAGGACTGGCCAAAGGATTGAATGGGGAATGTGAAGGCAAGAGGAGTCAAGGTCGACTCCAAAGTTGTACACACCCAGCTCTGAGTTCTTAGCTCAATTCTTAGGGAGACGTCATGTCCAAGCCTCCTTGACATCTGAGTGACAATTTATTCTACAATGTTGTTTCCTTTCCTTACAGTAAGTGTATGAACTGGGGATGTCATGGGAATAACAATGTATGGGGGAAAGGAATCCCCTTTCACATTTAAATCCTTCCTATTAATTATGTGCCATTCGCATGGGACCTCATTTAATCCTCTCCACACCTCCAGGAGGTGAACACCGCAATCACCATGTTATAAACTAAGTTTCAGAGAGATAAACAGCTTGTCTAGGGCCACACAGCAACATTTAGTCCTGAATCCCAGATCTCCTGATGGCATGTCTCATGAGCTTTTTATTACTATTTCCCTGTAGCTGCCTCAGTGGTTTTGGTTTTATCAAAGTTCATTCGGCAAATAATTATTAGGCATCTCTAGGGCAAATACCAGGCGCTGTGCTTATTTCTGGGGTGTAGCAGGAAAGTTACAGTCCTGGCACTTAAGGCATCTCAGCCATGACTTGGGAGGGAGACAGAACCAGCCCCCACCACTCTCTACACCAGAATTCCATGTCTCTGTCCTCTGGGGAGGGAAGGAACAATGTGTCCTCTGTGCTCCACTCACCCTCTTCTTCCTCTTCCACACAGGTAGGCAGGCAGGCCCTTCTCCCTGGAAAATGCTAGAATTCAGCTCTAGACCTACCGGATTGGAACCGGCATGCTGACCTGGTGCAAATGAATCACTGCAGCGAGATCCCCAGCTGGGTGTGGCGGAATTGGCCACAAGCAAAGAGACAATAAAGAAATCTCTAACATGCGCCAAGGGAGGGATTATCATACGGGCTCTTGCTTTTTATGAAATAGGAAAAGCGGATTTTTCTAGTTGACTGCATTTGATCGTTTTTCCTCCATTTGTTTTAAAGTTGAACATCTGATCTGGCAGGGACTTCTCACACTCAGCTGAAAAAAGATGTCTTTTAGGCTCCTCTCCCAGGCTCCTGTCAGAGGGGATGAGGGTGGAGGGCCTGGGCCATCATTCCACCACCCTTCCCACATACAGCACAGCCCTTGGCATAAATCTGCCTAAAATTCCTTCTAATTTTGTCTGTGCTTACCCACCCAGGGACCTTATCCTTCTGGGTTTATTATATCACTTTATATTTTTCCCAGGTTCTCACCATTTTTTCTCTCTGTTACCTCTGAATCCTTTTACAGAACTGGCCTCTCTCCCTAATATAAATTATTACTGCCACCTGGAAGCCAAGAAGAAGACGCCTCAATAGAACCAGAAGGCCCAGAAATCTTCCTTCTGTGAACCTAAACCCTGCACGATTATTGTCACTGCCCTGAGACTCTCACCTTAGACCTCTGAGCCCAGGGGGCTGGAAGGTTCTGAAGCAGAAAGGCAGCAGCGTGGAGCAGGGCAGAGCGTGTCAGTGTTCACTGTACCCACCCACCACCTGGGATCGTGTTAACATACAGAGTCTGATTCCGGTAGGTCTAGGGTGGGATCCGAGATCCTCCACCCCTGACCAATTCCCAGGGGATGGCCATGCTGATGGTCCACAGGCTACACTTTGAGTAGCAAAAATGAAAGTGAAAAGCTCATGGGTTAGGAAACCTTGACTCTACCACTGAATTCACTCCAAGTTGGCAAGATTGCTGTTTCCAAATGCAGTATGCAGAATATAAACCCCTTGTGGTGTGAAAGAAAGAAAGAAGGAAAGAAGGAAGGAAGGAAGGAAAAAGAAAGAAAGAGAAAGAAAGAAAGTAAGTAAGTAAGTTAGTTTATGATCAAGCTTAAGTAGGCTTGGGAAATACTACATACTTTATATGTACATTACACTTGCTAGCAAAGGCACTGCAAAGTTCTGTTTCGATACCGTTTACCTCTCTATACCTCAGCAGGAGGTACTTACTCTCGGGGGAAGAGACAGCTAACCCTGGAGACAGTTTTTGCTTCCAGTCCTAAGCACAGACCCATTTGAGGGTTTGCTCTGAGATTTTTGAGGCTACCTATGAACAGGAATCAGGGAATCTATCAACCTTTGAACTCTTGGGTTAAAGCTACTCAGCACAGAGTTTCAGATGATTTTACCACTTGCCCTCCAGAGGGAAAAAACCAACACCTCAGCCTTCCTATAACCTCTGTTTCTCTGCATTGAGAATATCTCCAGAAGCACTCCCATGGTTCACAGGCCTGCAGCTGCACCAATACCTGCCTTCAACAAATATTTGAAAAGGATCCAGGGAGAAATTACAGACCCAGCAACAAGAGAGGCTGTTTGCCTGGCAAGCTATATGCACGTGTGTCACAGGGACTATGCTCCAGGCTTGTTGGGAGATAATAATCTCTTGTGTTCCCAATGTGATTTGTAAATTTCAGCCACTGAAATGCCAACCATAATCCATCCTTGTAGCAATCACTCTGTTTCTATCCAGAAAGGGCCCTGCTATCACTTAAGCACAAGTCTGCCCCCTTAGGTACATCCCCTCCTCCCCTCTTCCTGGGGAAGTCAGAGAGGAGCCACCAGGATGTTGTCCCCTCCAGCCTAAGATCTGGAGAGAGACCCCACAGCAGAGTCTCAGTTCTAGAGAGTGGTCATCATGGTGCGTATTTCTAGGAACAGAATCCTGGCACCACAGAAACTCACAGGGGCTGTTACCCACAAGACCAAAGCCTTCTTTTGCACATAGAGTTCAATGAAGATTGGCTTAAAGGCTATGGATTTAGGCAGCAAAACCAGGAAACCCAACTGGCCAGTGACGTTGGGGAAAATTTTTCTCTTTCAGAGGTACCTTCTATCCTAATCCTAACCCTGGAAATATTCCACACCAGAAAGACTAGAGCAGAGCAGGCAAAAGTCAACTTTCCTACTGTACTTCTCCTACAGGATTCACAGTGTCAGAGGCCTTACAGCCAGTGCCAAAAACCGGCCTTCCCTGCTTCTATGGGAAATAGTCACAGATAACTGCTAATGACTCTTTGTCTTCCTGGCTTCCCAGGAACTCAAGAGCTGACATACAAACAAAATAGATGTGGCTTACTTTCACAACCCGCGGTTATGGAAAACACTCTATAACTTGAAGCTATAGCATCAGCAGCACTGAATCTCTCTAACACCAGGAGGTAAAGAAGCGGGAACAGACCAGCAGCCAAGACTCCATAAAAGTATTTCTTTTAAAAAAATATGTATATATGTTCAAGTGCAAAATATACTAATGGAATTGATCATCCTATTGAAACTTTCAGTTTGATCTTACTGTAGGCCAGTAGAATTACAAATTAATAAATGCATAAACTACTCACTTAGGATTATATCAACGAATGATTACAGGCATACCTTATTTTATGGCACTTCACAGGATTACAGGCATATCTCATTTTCTTGCACTCTGCTTACTGTACTTCAGACAGTATGTTACAAATTGTGGTACCCCTGCGTAGAACAAGTCTGTCAGTGCATTTTTTTTTTGAGATGGAGCCTTGCTCCAAATCAAAATGTCAATTTCCATGTCTGCTATTACAGCATCCATTCTGTAGCTCATAAATCAAGGAATAATTTTGATTTTCAAGTCTTAATCTTTAAGAGATACATTTTGTAAGGCTGTAGCTTCCATAGATAGTTAATTCCTCTTATGGACCTGGGCAAAGTAAATTGAAAACCTTTTGGAAAGGATTCACCATTCTAGCTTCTATTAAAAACAACTGTGATTCTTCGGAGGTAAAAATATTAATATTGACAGGAGTTTGGGAGAAGTTGGCTCTAACCCTGATGGATGACTTTGAGGGGTTCAGTGGAAGGAGTCACTGCAGATGAGGTAGAAATAACAAGAGAAACAGAATTAGAAGTGGACCCCAAAGATGTGACTGACTTGCTGTGATCTCATGATGAAACTAACAGAATAAGGAGTTGCTTCTTATGGATGAACAAATAGAGTGGTTTCTTGAGATGGAATCTGCTGCTGGGTATGGTGGTTCATGTCTAATCCTAGCACTATGGGAGGCCGAGGCGGGTGGATCACTTGAGGTCAAGAGTTCGAAACTAGCCTGGCCAACATAGTGAAACCCCATCTCTACTAAAAACATTTTAAAAAATTGGCTGAGCATGGTGGTGGATGCCTGCAATCCCAGCTACTCTGGAGGCTGAGGCAGGAATATTGCTTGAACCTGGGCGATGGAGGTTACAGTGAATAGAGATCATGCTACTGCACTCCAGCCTGGGTGAGAGAGTGAGACTCCATCGAGAGAGAGAGAGAGAGAGAGAGAGAGAGAGAGAGAGAGAGAGCGCGAGCGAGCGGTGGGGGGGAATGAATCTACTGCTAGAGAAGATGCTGTGAGCATTGCCAAAATGACAACAAAAGATTTAGAACATAAATAAAAATCACAAACTTAGTTAATAAAGCAGCAGCAAGATTTGAAAGGATTGACTTCAATTTTGAAAGAAGTTCTCCTATGGGTAAAATGCTGTAAAACAGCATTGCTTGCTACCAAGAAATCTTAAGAAACTGCCACAGCCACCCTAGCCTTCCGCAACCACCGCTCTGGGCAGTCAGCAGCCATCAATATCCAGGCAAGACCCTCCACCAGCAAAATGATTACAACTCGCTAAAGGCTCAGATGATCATTAGCATCCTTGAGCAATAAAGTATTTTTTAATTAAGGTATGTGCATTGCTTATTGGACATAATGGTATTGCACACTTAATAAACTACAGCATAATGTAAACATAACTTTTATAAGCACTGGGAAACCAAGAGGTTTGTGTGACTCACTTTACTGCAATATTAGCTTCATAGTGGTCATCTGAAATTGAACTCACAATATGTACGAGGCATGCCTGTATCTGGCTCCACTGAGGTTCAGCCTCAGTGAGGAAACTGGAGGTAGGGGACAGGGAATGGAAGCAGAGGTGGAGACTGATTAAGCTCTCTGGGGTTATCGAGGGGTAAGGTTTGAGGAACAAGGGCATGAGGCATCTGGGAGGACTTTAAACTTTCTTCCCACCCACCCTCAGCCAAGAGAACTCAAGTACCTTGAACTGCCAGACTTGGAAGCCTGAAAATTTTAAGTGCTTTAATGTCCTTCCCTCTCATTTTATAAAGTGAGAAATCTGAGGGCAAGAAGATCAAGCAACTTATATACAATCATACAGCCAATTAGTGACAATTATGGGCCCAGATGAATATGGAGTTTCCTTCCTTAGTAGAACTCCACAAAACTGTCTTACTGCCATGTACCTCTTATCCAGTAACTTCCATTGGGCCCCTGGACTAGGGAAAAGGATTAGGATGAGGAGGAGGAAGGAGACAGGCAGATCACAACAAATTCAGTTAAATAATTTTGCCCAATGCTTCCCAACCTCCCTACTTTCCAGCTGACCCCAGCCCATATAAACATCACAGCTACTACGATCAGAAATGGGGTCCAAAATGGAAGAAGCATTTCCCTCCCAAGTTGAGTTTTTCCTAGGATTCTAGACTAGTGAGATAAGGAAACAGGAGCCGGGAGTAGGGAACAGCCCTCATTGCCACTTACTGAGTGTCCCTGATGGCTTTCCCAGGTTTTTCAACTTTCTAGCAATTTGAAAGTCAGTTCAATTGACTCAGCTCCTTATTTAAGATGGAAATATCTTTTGGGAAAGTTAACTCACCAGTTAGTCACACCTGAGTATGAGTTACTGTTACTCACCTGATCAAACTGTCTAATTTGAAGTTGGAGGGAGAGGGAAGCAGAGAATTTAGAATAAAAACACATGGAGAAGGACCTCAGTTGCCTATTAATTATAACATTCTTCAGCAAGGTAAACTGCTCCTGGCACTATGTTAAAGATACCAAGTTAGAGTGGAAGATATTTTTTCTAACTACGCTTACAAATCTAAAAGACATTTTGTAAAACTCGATAAATATGACCACATAAAAAAAATCATTAAAAATGAAAATAACTTCTTCCTAGCCAAAAAAAACCCATATGCAGAGTCAAACAATAAACAGAAAAAAATCTTTTCACTCATGCCATAAAAACTTTATCTTCATAATACATAAAGAACTATCAAAATCTGTAAGAAAAAGGACCATGAGAATAAGTAATAACAAAGTCCATTAAAAATGGAAAAAGAAATATTACAGCATTCACAGAAAAAGAAATTCAATGGTTCTTAAATGTGTGAATAGAGAAATAAAAATTAAAATACATATACTATGATACCATTTTTCACCCATCAGCTTGGCAAAACTCCAATAACTAGATTATTTACATACTTTGCTGGTGAACCAATAGAGAAACGGGTACCCTAATACATTTCTAGTGATAATATAAACTCATACACCCTGGCTGAGGACAACTGAGTAAAACCTACCAAAATTATAAATGAATAAGCTCTATGATCTACACAATTCCATTTCTGGGAATTTCTTCTATAAATATGCTTATCTGTGCACAAAATAACATGAACAAAGTTATTCATTGAAGCAATATCAAAGTAATAGCAAAAGATTGGAAATAACCCAAATCACCATTGATAAGGACTGGCTAAATAAATTACAGTACACCCACACTACGAAATTCTATGAAGCTATTCAAGAATAAAGATGCTTCCTATTTACAGATATGAAAGTATCACTGAGATGTATCACAAGAAGAAATAAGCAGAAAAGTAGGTGCTGTATAATAATTTTTATTATGAAGCAGAGTGGGATGGCAGAGTATAAGAATCAATTCATGTGTGTATAAGCATAAAGAAACTCTAGAAGCTTATTTAAGACCCCAGTGACAGAAGTGCCTGGGGTGGGGCTGGAGTTGAAACTGAGTGGATGAGGGCAGGAGGGAGAAGAAGATTTTGAACCACAAGAATTATATTACCTACTCAAGAAAAATTAAATTACAAAAGATACTAAGAAAGTAAGACCTATAGGCTGGGTGGGTCATGCCTATAATCCCAGCACTTTGGGAGGCTGAGGAGGGCACATCACCTGAGGTGAGGAGTTTGAGGCCAGCTGGCCAACATGGTGAAACCCCATCTCTACTAAAATACAATAATTAGCTGGGTGTAGGGGCATGAGCCTGTAATCCCAGTTACTTGGGAAGGTGAGGCAGGAGAATTGCTTGAACCTGGGAGGCAGAGGTTACAGTAAGCCAAGATTGCGCCACTGCACAACTCCAGCCTTGGCAATAAGAGTGAAACTCTGTCTCAAAAAGGAAGGAAGGGAGGAAGGAAGGAAGGAAGGGAGGAAGGGAGGAAGGGAGGAAGGGAGGAAGGGAGGAAGGGAGGAAGGGGGGAAGGGGGGAAGGGAGGAAGGGAGGGAGGGACAACAGACCCTACCTCAAAATGCTTACAGGGTACGTGTCAGTTCTCCTACAGATTTGCACACAAAAGGATTTACTGAAGTTCTGCTAAAGGATGACTTAGAAGTGAGAACCCTTGTTTCAAGCAGAAAGTGAAATAATCAAGCCCAAGGGCATGTCCCGATCCCACCACACCTCTCCTTGACTACAGTCCTCAGTGTCAGCACCTGTGTATCTGAACACACCAAGGCAAACTGAGGAGCCAGTGGCCTGCCAGGCCTCCTCCAAGATGTACAGATCTGCCCATCTTTAGAAAATACAGAAAGGGTGTCAACATGGCCACTATGGATAGGGGCCCATTGGCAACCCACCCTCCCAGCCAAGCCCCTTCTCCTGCCACCTTCCCTATCATACTTAGGTATTTGTATGGGGATGAGGGGCAGGGACAGCAGAGTAGATGCTCTGAGTCCCAGGAAAGTTCCTTACCAAAATAATCTCTTTTAGTTTGGACTCCTTCAAAGCTGACCCAGAGGCAGAAACTCTGGTATACATAGTTTATTTGGGAGATGATCCCAGTAAGCACAGTGAAGGCCTAAAGAAGTAAAACAGGGAGGGTAGGAATCCCAATTAAAGATACGCTAAGGAGCAGGTCACCACTGTGGGAAAACTGGGGCTCAATCCCACCCCAGGAACCTGCATCGGTTGAAGGACATTCTGGCAGGTTATTTTGCCAGCATTTCCATCTTGTACAAGTAAGTGGTGTGCTTCTCAGGCTTGAGAATTCTGAAGGCAGAGAGAGGAGACACATGTCCAGGAACTACAGTAAAGTGACCTCAGTGGGCCAACGGGACATGACAGTAAACTTTCAGCATCTTCTACACGACCTGACTATACTGGCTGAGTCTGTTATCACAAAAATAGCACAGATTGAGCAGTTCAAACAATAAAAATTTATTCCTCACTGTTGAAACCGACCCAACACTCCCATAGACAGGATCTTTTTGGATAAACATAGAAATTGACCTTTCTGGTATTAAAGCTTGAAACCTACACTTGTTTTTTCTGAGTTTCTTCCTCAGAAAAGGACCCCCAGGCCTCTCCAAAAGTATCAAAGAGCTGAAACTCAATAGATCACAGGATCCCGACAATGAGACCCCAGGCCCCTCACTCATTACAATTGCTTCCTTCCCCTTCTGAGTTCCTCTTTTCCTACACATTGTTACTTTCTGCCCTGATATATAAACCCTAATGGGTCAGGGAGATGGATTTGAGATGAGCTCGCATCTCCTCAGCTATAGCACCCAATTAAAACCTTCTTCCTTGGCAATAATTGTTGTCTCAGTGATTGGCTTTCTGTGCAGCAAGCAGCAGGACCTAGACCAAAGCCCTGGTGTTTCAGTAGCACTGTTCTGAAGGTTAGAAGTTTAAGGTTAAAGTGTCAGCAGATTTTGTGTCTGGAGAGGGCTCTCTTTCTGGCTTGAAAGCCACCTTCTTGCCATACCCTCACATGCCAGAGAAAGAGATCATCTTTCTCATGTCTCTTCTTATAAGGGCACTAATCCCATTCATGATGGCTCCACCCTCTTGAACTTATTACTCCCAAAAGTCCCACTCCTAATACCATCAGACTGGAGATTCAGGCTTCAATATATGAATTTAAGGTGACACAAACATTCAGTCTATAACATCACCCTACTCAGAGCTCAAGAGGTTTAACTTGAAGGAGAAAAGACTTATGGAAGAATGCAAAAATATTTTCAAAGACATAATGATCTCACACAGAGTTGGTGGAAGTATAAATTACTACAAACATTTTGGAGGGCATACTTAAATTAAAAGTCCAGAAACCTGTTGACCAACCAAGCAATAATTCAGATTTTCCTGATCCTATCTTTTTCCCTTTAACAAATATGTATGTGTACAAGGTACTAGGGATACAAAGATTAAAATATCATGTTGCTATCCCCACTCAAGGTACCTCCTGTCTATACTCTTGTCATGCCCACCATCACCAAAACTTACCTATTCTACGTCCCATGTGTTTAAAGGGTTGCAAATTAAAATGACTAAAAGGGCCAGCAAGGAACACAAATGAAGGAAGTGAGCCAAAATAATGAACTAGGAAATGTCAGGGGCTGTGGCACATTGAGAACACAAGCCCCCTTTAAGCTGTTCAAATGCAGTTTAAAAAACAGTATTCTTTTAAAGAAAAAAAAAACATTATCTAAGGCTTCTGCTTCTATCCAAGATAGAATACAGGAAGCAGATTTACCCTGCCACTGAAATAACCAGGAAACCAGATAATATATAAGGAAGAAATGGACACCAAAGCCAGTGATTTCTGAGAAAGCAGAAACAAATAGGATAAGTCCTAAGATTACCGCCAGCTACTGCCTTGAGAAAGTCTCCAGGCCCTGATGCAAATGGGACCCAGCAGACTCCCTAAGTTGACAAGACACCTGAGGGTCTGGAGATACTACAGCAGCTATTGTCAGATGATCAGAGAGGAGACAGTCTCAAAGACAGAGATCACCAGAGATCTGCAGATAGTCCCCCTCAAGTCTTCATATAAGTGAGGAAACTAACAAAGGCTTGGGAAAAAACTGCTCAAATGGATTAGAGGAAACAGGACCCAACACTCACTCAGGGATAGGAATAAAGCCTGTTCCCACTAGCCAAACCAGAAAAGCCCAGACTTCATGGAACATTGAGTAGAGTACCCAGAAGGGTGTTTTTGAAGCATCTTACTGAGAATACTCAGTAGTGGGGAATAATTAGCCCTAGACCAGCAATCTGCAAACTTTTTGGCACCAGGGACCAAAAAATTGTTTCATGGAAGACAATTTTTGCCACAAATGGGGGTGATGAGGGCAGATGGTTTGGGATGAAGCTGTTCCACCTCAGATCATCAGGCATTAGTTGGATTCTCATAAGTAGAACACAACCTAGATCCCTTACATGCACAGTTCACAATAGGATTCATGCTCCTGTGAGAATCTAATGCCACTAATCTGGCAGGAGATGGAGCTCAGAGAGTAATGCTTACCATTTCTCATAATGGCCCACCGCTTACCTGCTGCTGTGCAGCCCAGTTTCTAATGGGCTATGAACGGCTACTGGTACAAAGCCTGGGGGTTGAGGACCCCTGCCCTAGACTAAACACCGCTCAGGTCCTGTGTAACAAGGTTGACCCTTGAACATGTGTTTGCACTGCACCAGTCCACTTATGCTTGGATTTTCTTCCACTGCGCCCCTGAGACAAAAACCAGTCCATTCTCTTCCTCCTCCTCCTCCTCCTCCTCAGCTTAATCAACATGAAAACAAAGAGAATGATGGTCCTTATGATGATCTACTCACACTTAATAAATAGTAAATATATTTTCTCTTCCTTATGATTTCCTTAGTAATACTTTCTTATCTCTAGCTTACTTTATTGTAAGAATACAGTACATAATGCATATAACATATAAAATATGTGTTAATTGACTGTTTATGTTACCAGTAAGGCTTCCAGTCACTATGTTATCAATAGTAGGCTATTGGTAGTTAACGTTTTGGGAAGCCAAAAGTTATATATAGATTTTTTACTATGTGAGTAGCTGACAGGTGAAGTGGGTGGATCACCTGAGGTCAGGAGTTCAAGACCAGACTGGCTAATAGGTGAAACCCCGTCTCTACTAAAAATACAAAAATTATCTGGACATGGTGACACATGCCTGTAGTCCCAGCTACTCAGGAGGCTGAGGCACAAGAATTGCTCGAACCCAGAGGCAGAGGTTGCAGTGAGCTGAGATTGTGCCATTGCATTCCAAAAAGAAAACAAAAGTAAGACCTCAAACAATCACACTGTTTTCAAGTAACTTAGCTATATCTAAGAATAATAATAATCACACTAAATATAAATGTCTAAATGCCATTTATTTTGAAAGTCAGAGACTGTCAAATTGGATTTTTAAAAAGCAGCTATATGCTGCCTATAAAAAAAAGAAATGTATTTTAAATATACAAACAGAAATAGGTTGAACAATAAAAGATGAAATATGGTATACCATGCTAACACTAATAAAAAGAAAGTTTGAGTGACTGTATCAATATCTGACAAAGTAAATTTCAGAGTAAATAATATTGCCAGAGAGTCAAATAATAATATTCGACTATTAAAAATAGTCAAATTTTATATTTTATTTTATATTAATAATTATTACTAATATCATTCTAATTATTCACATAATATTGCCAGAGATTCAAAATACATGAAGCAAGAGCTTCTAGAGCTGCAAGAAGAATAGACGAAAAACACAGTCAGAGATTTCATATCTCTCTCAATAACTGATAAGACAAATAGACAAAAATCAATAGGATATGAAAGACTTGAACATTATTAACCAACCTGACCTAAGTAACATTTAAAAAACATCCCACTCAATAGCAGAATACACATTTTTCAAATATACACAGAACGTTAACCAAAATAAATCATATTCTATGCTATAAAACTGTTCCTCGATACATTTTAAAGGATTCAAGCCATGCAAAGTGTTTAAAGACATCTCTAAAAAACACTCAAACATTTGGAAACTAAATAGCATACTTCCAAATAGCCCAGAGGTCAACAAAGCAATCAGAAGGAAAAATAGAAAGTATTTAGAAATGAGGCCGGGCGCAGTGCCTCACGCCTGTAATCCCAGCACTTTGGGAGGCTGAGGCGGGCAGATCATGAGGTCAAGAGATCAAGACCATCCTGGCCAACATGGTGAAAACCCGTCTCTACTAAAAGTACAACAATTAGCTGGGTGTGGTGGCGTGTACCTGTAGTCCCAGCAACTTCAGAGGCTGAGGCAGGAGAATTGCTTGAACCCAGGAGGCGGAGGTTGCAGTGAGCCAAGATCATGCCACTGCACTCCAGCCTGGCGCCTGGTGACAGAGCAAGACTCTGTCTCTAAATAAATAAATAAATAAATGTATTTAGAAATGAATGAAAATGAAAATGCAACATATCAAAATGTGCAGGAGGCCACTAAGGCAACACTTAGGAGAAATTTCACAGAACTAAACACCTGTATCAGGAAAGAAAAGAACAAACTAAAATAATGACCTCAGCTTTTGCCTTAACAAACTAGATAAAGCGGGGGGATTGAACCTAAACTAAGCACAGAGACAAGGTCATAGAGTAAAGCAGACATGAATGATACAGGGAAAAAACATAATAAAAACTAACAGCTGGCTCTTTGAAGAAACTGATAAAACTCATCAGGCTGGGGCCAGGCGCAGGGGCTCACGCCTGTAATCCCAGCACTTTGGGAGGCCGAGACGGGTGGATCACGAGGTCAAGAGATCGAGACCATCCTGGTCAATGTGGTGAAACCCCATCTCTACTAAAAATACAAAAAACTTAGCTGGGCATGGTGGCGCGTGCCTGTAATTCCAGCTACTCAGGAGGCTGAGGCGTGTGAATTGCCTGAACCCAGGAGGCGGAGGTTGCAGTGAGCCGAGATCGCGCCATTGCACTCCAGCCTGGGTAACAAGAGCGAAACTCCGTCTCAAAAAAAAAAAAAAAAACTCATCATACTAATCAGGAAAAATGAGAGAAGATACAGATTACCAATATCAGGAATGGGAGAGACAGATGACCTCATCTTATATTCTGTAGATATTAAAATTATGTTTAAAAATTATGAATTACTTTATGCTAATAAATTCACCAACTTAGACAAATTATTTCAAAGACACAAACTACTAAAGCTCATTCAAGAAGAAATAACTAATCTGAATAGCCCTTCGTGTATTAAAGAAATTAAATTTGTCATTAAATATCTTCCCACAAAGTAAACAGGCCCAGACGGCTTCAAAGTAAATTGTACCAAACATTTAGGAAAGAAATAATACTAATTATTATACTACAAACTCTTCCATAAGACTGAAGAGGGGGGAATAATTCCCATAGCATTTATGAAGCCACCATTATCCGGATACCAAATCAGACAAAAAAAAAAAAAAACTATGAGAAAAGAAAAACACAAACTAATATTCCCTCATGAACATAGATGCAAAAAGTCTGAACAAAATTTCAGCAACTTGCATCCAAAAATACGGGAAAAAAGATAATATATTATGACTAAGTGAGATATATCCCAGGAATGCAGGGTTGAATTAACAAGTTAAAAGAGTAAAAGCGCGTGATCGTATCAATATATGCTGAAGCATTTGTTAATATCTAACTCTATTCCTGATTTTAAAACAATAAAACTCAGCAAACCGGAGATAGAAGGGAATTTCCTCAACTTGATAAAGGACATCAATGAAGAACTCACAGTCAGTATCATACTTAATGGTGAAAGACTGAACGTTTTCCCCAAAGATCAGGAACAAGACAGGAACGACCACTCTCACCACTTCTTTTCAACATTTCACTGGAGGTCCTAGCTCATGCAATTAGGCAAAAAATAAATAAATGGCAATTAAATTGGAAAGGAAGGAGTAAAACTGCGTTTATGCATAGAAAGCATGGTTGTTTATGTAGACAACCCAATGGAACCTGCAGAAATCTACAAGGTCTAATAAACCAAATGCAAAATATATGAAAATCAACTGTATTTCCACGTGATGACAATGAACAATCAGTTATCAAAATTAAAAAAGAAATGTTCCAGGTGGGGGAAAAACACTTCGTGGCCTTCCCAGATAATTCACAGGGTTCTCAAAAGCCTTTTATCCCAAGAACTGAATAAATGTAGCATCTCATATAGGCTTCACAAGGGAGACATTCTGGGGCATGTTTCCCACTGTCCTCAGATTATCCTGCCTGGCCAGACAGAGTGTCAGACAGCAGACAGGCAAGTTCTGACCTCAGTGTAATCTTCCAAGCTCACCACACTGAGTCCAGGGGCTTAACGAAGTCTCCAGCTCACTGACAGGTGAGATACCTTCATGGTTCTAATCTCACTACCTACAAAAATGAGGTGACCTGTCCATCCCCACATAAGAGGACAGTTGTTCTGAAGTGGTTACTCAGTGTGAAAGAAGGCCAGAAAGGCAGAGAAGGAAGATGAGGAAGTGTCCTGTGGTTGGACTTGAGGTCAGCACTGAACAATCTCTCTCAGTTGCCTCAGTTGTCAAATAGGAAAGTTCCTTAAGCCAAGGAGAAAGGAGCTGAGGATTGAGGCAGAGGCTGCCCTCAGAAGTTCTGAGCCAATGAGTTTCCAGAACAGAAGCCAATGCAAAAAGCTTAGAGAATTCAAAAAGCCAGTTCCATGGGTAAAGAAGCATAGAGGAATGCAACCCTATCACCTCACATAGGGCCCCTCTATTAACGTGCTAGACCTGACATCACAAAATGCCACAGACTGGGTGGCTTTAAAAATAGGAATTTACTTTCTCCTCATTCTGGAGGCTAGACATCCAAGATCAAGGGGTGGGCAGAGTTGGTTCTTGTAGGCCTCTCTCTCGGCTGTGGATGGCTGTCTTCTCCCTGAGTCCTCACGTGTCTTACCTCCAAATGTATCTATGTCTAATTCTCTTCTTCTTATAAGGACACCAGTCATGATGGATTAGGCACACTCTAATGACCTCGGTTTTACTTAATCACCCCTTTAAAGAGCCTATGCCCAAATACAGTCACATTCTGAGGGACTGGGGAATAGAATTTCAACATATAAATCTGGAGGGGACATAATTTGGCCCATAACCACCCCTCATATCCCTCCTCCTACCTTTACCCTCTCCCATATATTTCCAGCCTCTGAAAGGTCCAGTATCCCTGTCAGTTCTTATTACAGTCAGAGATGAGGTCAGACAGATGCAGGGTTGCTCTCACACACACCATCTTCCACTTGGTTCAAAGCCCACAGCCACTGCTCCGTCAATTCACTTAGGGATCCTTAACGCCTATCACCAAGGTTTCACACCCCTAAAGGCGGGATCCTGAGCTCCAAGCACACCTTTTCTTCTCCCTCCTGATGCCAGTGAGGCTTTTCTCCCTCACCCTCCCTTGCCCAGATCATTTCATGATTACAACATCTAGGAAACCAGGATGACCTATTTAGGTTCTGACCCACTTACATCAGAAACACCAATCACCAACTCTGTCCAGAAGGGAAAAAAAGCAGATGACCACAAATGTAACCGATTGTAAGTAAAAAGCAATGGTGGAGAAGGAGCCTTCACAGGTACATCTGCTGCAGATGCCATTGCAAAATACCCTAAGGAAGGGGAGCTGTTAAGGAAATTTGGGCAATACCCAGGTATCCCCCTTTGGTATTCATGCACTGCGTGGGGTTTGCCAGCCTTGTGAGTGGCCAGTGAAATAGGTCCCTGTGCCTTGTTTTGCTCAGAGGTGGGATGAGCATCTCCAGATGCCTGGAGCAAATGATTTCCTGCCAAGAGAGGGGACAACCCAATGCACAGGTGTGAACACTGAGGCATCAAGAGGAATACTGGGTCAGTCTTCTTTTTTTCTACCAGACCAAGAATGAATGCAATTAGTTTGGAAGCTTCTGGAACAGAGGCTTTTACAGTAAATACCAATTTGAGTGGCTGCCTGGCTCACCACAGCGGTTTCTTTCCTCTGGGAATGGTACATTTCCTAAGGGCAGTTGTATCTTTGCTTCATGACCCTAATCTCCTGGGCATGACATATCATTCCCAAGAGAGACACCTGATTCAAGCCTGAGCCAATTAGATTCTCTGTCTTGGGAATTTAAGTCTTAAGGAGCTATAAAAGACTGGAGAGCTCTGGAGTCCCTTGAAGACTCCTGATAAGGGGGCAACGGGGCACCCTGGCAGGCCTGGTTCCTGCTCTTCCAGACACCTGGCAAGTCTCCCCTTCTGTCCATCCTAGAAACCACCCAGGATCCTTCCTATTAATTGCCCATTTGGCTTATTTTGTCAGGGTCGCTTTCTGTTCATTGGTATCAAAGAAATCACAAATGTTATTCTACTTTTTTCATCTTTTGGTCCCAGTACCTACCACAAGATTTAATGTGTGGTAAATATTCAATTACTTTGTTTTAGATTTATGAATGCCCAATATCCCTCCCCACTGACCAACCTCACATGAGATACGATAGAACCTCCTGTGGCGGACAGGAAAACATTCATTGGTGCCGACCTCTCCTGACACAAGTTATATGAAGACTCAGGATTTCCCTGATAAGGGAAGACCCTCTAAAATTTTCCAGCAGAAACAATAACCTGATAGCGAGACACAAAGCAGGTCAGAGGTGGGGAATATTGGGCCCTCATCTTTGCTGACTTGTGGGTTACATCTGCAGTGAGAAAAAAGGAACTTCTTGGAGGTGGTGGGCACTTCTCTGGCTGGCTGGAATCAGCAACTGTAAAATAAGGCTCTTCCCTTTCTGTATGCCTACCCTAGGCAGAACTTCACTCACTATATCCTCACTGGGGCTCCTAACATGTATATTCTTCCTACAGAACTTCCATCTCTTATCCACCCAGCCAGCCATCCCTACACCCACGTCTTCATCCATCAACCACCCACTCACCACCCACTCCAGCTTTAGTACTCACTGAGTTCCTGACTGTGCCTCTCGGTAGCCACGCCAGTGTACAGTGGGTGGACAATGCTCTAGGGTCACTCCAAGCCCTCCACTCACCCCTAGATGTCTATAGCATCCTTCTCAAGGATCATTTCAATCTCCACCCCTTGCTTCTCTTGTCCAAATTTCACTGTACCAATGCTAGTTTCCCCAGATGCCAATTTAACCAGGTCACTTTCCTATTCAAACACCCTCACCAAAGCCCAAATGCTTAGCTTGACTAAATTCAAGGACACCCAAACCTGAATCCAATCTATGTTTTAAACTTTTATCTTTATTCTTCCAATGTATGTCCACCAGGAAACCTCTAGTCTCACAGAAACAGCCTGCTGGCCACCTCACTGCTGAGCAGATGGGTGCAAGCCTGAAGATTCCAGAAGCCACATTGCCATCACATGGAGAAAAAGGAGCCAATGTAGAGAAAGCAGAACTGAGAGATGGAGAGACAGAGATTCCCCAATGACATCACTTGAGAACAGAGATCGGGCCTCGGGCCTCAAGTTAAGTCTACCTATGGACTTCCTGGCTATAATGTCCCTCCCACATTTTTTTTGACTTGATTCTTTTTGTCTTCACAATGAAAAGATTACTAATACATCCGCTTACCCATATGGCCTATTTTGGGTAACGGCTCTTGTCTCCAATTTCCTATAATATTATGGTCTGTATCACTCACATGAGCCTCACCACACACTGCATAGTGATAGCGATTTATTGACCCTTTTACACAGGTGAAAGGCTGTTATTATTCCCAGTCCCTTCTCACCAACCCCCCTGCATCCCAACTTGCTAAAGCCAACGTCTGGTTCAGTGGTCAGAGGGTCAGGCTGGACCATATGACCCAGCAGTTCCATTTCTGGGCATATCCCCAAAAGAACAGAAAGCAGCAACATGAACAGACAATTTGTATACCCATCTTCACAGCAGCATTTTTCACAACAGCCAAAAGGTGCAACCAGGGGGAGCAGAGACTGTTCAATCGTCCTGAGCTAATGACCCACACTTTCCTTTCAGAGCCCACTCCAGCTGAGCCTTGGACGGCTTCCAGCAGCCAGTCTGGTCAAGTTATCTGCCCACAGGGACCAGCTGGGGGAAGGAGGTAAAAGATGTCAAAGTAGGAGGAGGAAGAAAGGAGAGATCAAAGTCAGAGGAAGAGGAAGCCACAGTCTCACAAAGGCCACAGCTACTGATGGGCACAGCCTGTGAGATGACACCAAGGAAGCAAGGACCAAGAGTGAAGCTGCAAGCCGGGCAACAGCAGCAAGGCATGCTCCCTCCACTTACGGTGCCCATCCCTCCACTTAAACCCCAGCTGCTCCTGAGACAACCCTGCAAGGGAGCCCTAGGGGACAGAACTTTCCACAGAGGGCAGGTGCAACAGCGGAAGCCCCAGCCATCAGCGAAATGTCTGCTCGGCACCTCCTCCTCTTGCCTTCCCCCAGCAGAGGCCTAGAGTCTCACTGCCTTTAGAGGCCACGATGACCTGATGCAGCCACCACACGGCACTTCTGGAGCCCAAAGGCAGACTCCTGGGAGTCATAGCACCACTTGAATTTGCTTCCCAGGGCAGTGTTTCCCCACCGTCATTACAACTCAGAGACCATTTGAGAACAAAAAAGCAAGAGAATTCATGGTGCCAACAAGGTGCACTGGATGTAACTTACAGGAAGGTGGGGTCCATTACTCAATCAGTTTGGCAAGGGTTTAAAACGGGGTTTCCCGAGGACTGTCTGAAGAGCTCTAGGGTTGCAGGTAGACATCTTGGTGCCTGTGCAGAGGGTGAAAAGGAGATGAAAAGTCAGAGCTGTGTGCATCCACCTCCCACTTCAGCCTCAGCAGCTCCACTTATGGCTCTCTTAGCTTCCTGGTTTGGGGCAGGGACAGGGTGGGAGCTGTTTTGTGTTTAGCATTTTAACAATTTTTAGTACATTCATATTGTTTTACTACCATTGTCACGATCCATCCACAGCACTCTTTCCATCTTGCAAAACTGAAACCCTGTATCCATGAAACAATAACTCCCCACTCCCCATTCCCCCTAGCTCCTGGAAATTACCATTCTGTCCCTGTGAATTTGACTGCTCTAAGCAGAATTGTACAGTGTGTCTTTTTGTGACTGGCTTATTTCACTTAGCATAATGTCATCATGGTTCATTCATATTGTAGCATGTGTCAGAATTTCCTTCCTTTTAAGGCTAAACCATATTTCATTGTGTGTGTGTGTGTGTGTGTGTGTGTATTTTGTTAATCCGCTCACCAGTCAATGCATAGTTGGGCTGCTTCCACATTTTTGGCTATTATAAAAAGTGCTGGCCGGATCATGACTGTAATCCCAGCACTTTGGGAGGTTGAGGCAGGAAGATCACTTGAGTTTAGGAGTTCAACAGCCCAGACAACATGTTGAAGTCCTATCTCTACACAAAAAAAAAAAAAAAAAAAAAAAAACCACAAAAAAAATTAGCTAGGCATGATAGCATGTGCCTGTATAGTCTCAGCTACTTGGAGGTAAGGGGGCTGAGATGGGAGGATCACTTGAGCCCAGGAGGTCAAGGTTATAGTGAGCTATGATCATGCCACTGTACTTTAGCCTGGGTGACAGAGTGAGACCCTGTCTTAAAAAAAATGCTGTGATGGATATGGGTGTACAAATGTCTGTTCATGTCACTGCTTTCAATTCCTTTGGGTATATATCCAGAAATGGGACTACAGGATCATATGGTAATACTATTTTTAATTTTTTTGAGGAACCTCCATACTTTCTATAGCAGCTGCACCATTTTACACTTCCCCTAACTATGCGCAGGGTTCAATTTCTCCACATCCTCCCCACCACTTGTTATTTTCTGAGATTTTTTATCATGGCCATCCTAATGGGTATGCTTTTAAAATTTTTGTTTAAAAAGCCTCCACTGCTAAGGTTTGGAAAACACTGCTCTAAAGCACACCCTTCATCATTCCACATCATGTGACCCAGCAGACCCAGGCTGGGTGATCTCTTCCTTCCTACAACTCACCTTCCATACCATCAGCGTATTGCAGCAGATACCCAGCTCCGCACCAGCCAGGCTTTGGATCCAGCCTGTCCACCCCATGCCCCTGAGGTCCCAGCTAGCAGGCCACCTAGACTACATGCCTTCAGGAAGCTGCAAACTGCAGCTTCAGTAAGTAGAGAGGCATTGCCAGTTAGTAATTCCTGACTGGGGGTGGTAACCTAATGTAGGAGCCACTGCTCTGAGATAGGAGGCCTCAGACATTCGAGGATACCTCCTCATCCTGGCCAGATGCTTCCAGGTTGGACACCTGGTCATTTCAAGAGCCAAGGCAGCACGAGGACATGGAAAGAGCATTCAAGTCCAGTAATCTCTTGCTGAAAACCATTCCATGCTACTAACCAGCCATCGACCTAGGACCTGTAGATTAATACTGACCCACCCCCAAAGAAGTTCATAGCATATTCCCAAGAACCTATGACTATGTGCCTTATGTGCAGATGTGAAGAAGCTAAGGATCCTGAGAGGGAAGATTTTCCTGGATTATCCAGTTGGGCCTGATATAATCACAGGAGTCTTTATAAGAAGGAAGCAGAAATCAGAGAGAGAAGGCAGCTCGACAACAGCAGCAAACAGGGGAGAGGTACAGCCACAAGCCAAGGAATGTGAACAACCTCTAGAAGCTGGAGGGGCCAAGGAATCAAGACTCCCTAGGAACCTCAAGAAGGAACCAACCCTTCCAGCGCCTTGACTTTAGCTCCATAAGACTCGTTTCAAGGTGACTCTTGGAGGATAGGGGCTGTTGTTAGAGGAACCAACAATGTGACTGGGGGGTTGAGACCTTCAGCCCCACCCCCAGACTGCTGGAGAGGAGAGAGAGGCTGGGGATAGAGCTAATCACCAATGACTAATGATGTAATCAATTATGCCTACCTAAGAGACCCTCCATCAAAACTCCGTAGAACAGAGTTCCAAGAGCTTACCAAGTGGTGAAAGCAGGGAGGTGCTGGGAGGGTGGCACTCCTGGAGAGGGTGAGAAAGTGCTGCCCCCTTCCCTCATGCTTTGTCCTCTGGATCTCTTCCATTTGGCTGTTCCTGAGTTGTATCCTTTATAATACACCGGTAATAGTAAGTAAAGTGTTTTTTTAATTAAATTTAAATTTAAAAAAAGACTTCTGACACCCAGACCTGTAAAATAATAAATGTGTGCTGTTTAAAGCTATGTGTGTTGTAGTGACTTGTTACAGAAGAAATAGGAAACACATTCAAGACCTCTCTGGGTCTGTTTCCTCCTCTGCAAGATGAAAGGCTCTGGTCTAAATACGTTTTTGTTGCCGTTGTTAGGATACAAGTTTCACAAATTAAATATTTTTTTACTTCCTTTCTAGCTCTCCTGATGAGAAGAATTAATTGAGTATTTGAGATGTGCCAGGTCCTGTTCTAAGTCCTTGGCATGCATTACTTCTTCAAACCTCAAAACAAGGCTGTAGTCAAGGTACCATTCCCAGATCAAGAAAGAAAACCAAAGAACAGAGCGGTAAAGCTACTTGCCCAAAGCCACGCAGTTGTACATGGCAGAGTGAGGATTTCAATCCACAGTCGGGCCCTAGAGAAGCTATGATCTTAACCAGCAAGCAAAGTCAGTACTGGTGTTCTAGTTAGGGATGAGGAAGCCCAAGACCTGGTCAAGGCGACACGGCTAGATAGAAGCAATTCTAGATCTCACAAGGCCAGGGATTTCCCCAGCCTTGCACTTGATTGCCTAGCTTCCAAAGCACATTGGGACAGTGAATGAAAATCATAAGCATCCAGTTGCCCTCTGAGTCCTCAAATCCAACTCTCACTTATACTCCCCAGTTCTGTCCCCTCTCTCTATTGTTAACTCCTCTGTTCTTTAAAGGAAATGAGATAAATGAACCACGTGGATGCATTTTCTTTCTCTCCTCCCCACTTCCGCAGCTCAGTCTTTGGTTTGTCACCATAAATCACTGGCAATCCAAAAAATGGTTTCAGAGAAAATGGGCCCTCTTGGTTTGACGGCTGTGTAAATTTCCATCTCCTCCATGCATGTCTTACTTTTCAGAGGAGAACAAAAAACCTTTATTGGCTTTAGCATATTTATACGAGTTTAAATAAAAACAAATACATCTCCATTGACTGTAGTTACTATGCTCAGTTTCATGCGATGTAAGTGCTTCAAATAAAAATAGATTGGTTAGAGGGAGGGTGCATCAGTTCCAATAACGATGCAGCCAGTTTCTGTAGAGCGTATGTTTCAGTTAATGTTCCCTCAGCTTGCAGAAGGGGAAGCACATTGCTTCATGGACCTTTTAGGCTCCATTTTTTCTGACTAAATGCTCCAAGTAGGTGTGAATGTTCATTAGTGTTATGAAATGCATCTGGCAGGCAAAATCTAGACTTCACAGGAGAGACCAGAGTGTAATTGCTGAGAATGGGCCAGACTGGGCAGGAAGTACAAATTCTGTGGTGTGCAAGCCCAGCACCAGCATATACAACCAAATGTATAGGCAGCTCTTACTGCATGCTTGCCACCAGGCTAGGATGGACCCAGGACCGAACACTTATAGTTACCTATTTATGCCTGTCTCCCAAATGAGGTTATGGCTCATGAAAGGGAGAGCATCTCTCTCTGTTCTTATCATCACCAATTCCTTAGTTAGGGTAGATGCATGGGGCTTGGCATTGGATAATCTGAATTCAAATTCTAGCCCCATGATTTAAATAGTAAGCAAACATTCATGGAGCACTGACTATATACCAGAACTGTTCTTGGTGCCGAGGCATGGAGCAAAGTCTCTGGCCTTCTAGAATTTAAATTCTAGGATTGGAGGGGTTGACCCCAAGCAAGCCGTATCTCTTGAGTGGCAGAGTCTTCACCAGTAAGATGGAGATAATAGGACCTGCTTCATGAGGTTGTTGTGAAAATTAAATGAGAAAATTCATCTAATGCACAGGGCCTGGCACACAGGAAGGACTCAGTGTCAGCTGCTGTCACGATCATTGCCAGTTTTCCTGTTGGACACCTCTTACATGCCACTTCAGATCCTCTGGCCTCACCTCATTCCAGCCACTGCTGCAGCAAGCAATTCAGTGTGCCCACTGACAGGTTCACGTAGGTACAGCTGACAGCCTGTTCCCATGTGTTGTGGGAGAGACCCAGTAGGAGATAATTGAATCACGAGGGCGGTTCCCCCATACTGTTCTCATGGTAGTGTGGTAGTGAGCAAGTCTCATGAGAGACAGCTGATGATAAGGGGTTTCCCCTTTCACTTGGCTCTCATTCTCTTTTGTCTGCTGCCGTGTAATACTTGCCTTTCACCTTCTGCCATGATTGTGAGGCCTTCCCAGCCACGTAGAATTGTGAGTCCATTAAACCTCTTTTTCTTTGTAAATTACTCAGTCTTGGATATATCTTTATCAGCCCACGAAAATTGGCTGATACAGTAAATTGGAACCAGTAGACTGGGGTGCTACTGTAAAGATACCGAAAAATGTGGAAGCGATTTTGGAACCGGGTGACAGGCAGAGGTTGGAATAGTTTAGAGGGCTCAGAAGAAGAGAGGAAGATGTGGGAAAGTCTGGAACTCCCTAGAGTCTTGCTGAATGGCTTTGACCAAGATGCTGACAGTGATATGGACAAAAAAACCCAGGCTGAGGTGGTCTCACACGGAGATGAGGAACTTGTTGGGACCTGGAGCAAAGGTGACTCTTGCTGTGCAAAGAGACTGGTGGCATTTTGCCCCTGCCCTAAAGATCTGTGGAACTATGAACTTGAGAGAGATGATTTGGGGAATCTGGCAGAAAAAATTTCTAAGCAGCAAAGCATTCAAGAGGCAGCAAAGGCTGGGCGTGGTGGCTCAAGCCTGTAATCCCAGCACTTTGGGAGGCCGAGACTGGTGGATCACGAGGTCGAGAGATCGAGACCATGCTGGTCAACATGGTGAAACCCCATCTCTACTAAAAATGCAAAAAATTAGCTGGGCATGGTGGCGCATGCCTGTAATCCCAGCTACTCAGGAGGCTGAGGCAGGAGAATTGCCTGAACCCAGGAGGCAGAGGTTGCGGTGAGCCGAGATCACGCCATTGCACTCCAGCCTAGGTAACAAGAGCAAAACTCTGTCTCAAAAAAAAAAAAAAAAAGAGGCAGCAGAGCATAAAAGTTTGGAAAACTCACAGCCTGAGCAATAAAAAAGAAAAACCCATTTTCTGGGGAGAAGTTTAAGCCAGCTGTAGAAATTTGCATAAGTAAAAAGGAGCCCAATGTTAATCACCAAGACAATAGGGAAAATGTCTCCAGGGCACTTCAGAGACCTTCACAGCAGCTCCTCCCAGCACAGGCCCAGATGCTTAGAAGGAAAAATGGCTCCAGGGTCCTTGTTCTGTGTAGCCTAGGGAGCTGGTATCCTTCATCCCAGCTGCTCCAACCATGGCTAAAAGGGGCCAAGGTATAGCCCAGGCCATGGCTTCAGAGGGTATAAGCCCAAACTTTGGCAACTTCCATGTGTGTACCATTGAGCCTCCAGGTACACAGAAGTTGAGAATTAAGGTTTGGGAACTTCCCCCTAGATTTCAGAGGATGTATGGAAACGGCTGGATTTCGAGGCAGAGGTGTGCTGCAGGGCAGAGCCCTCATGGAGAACCTCTGCTAGGGCAGTGTGGAAAGGAAATGTGGGATGGGAACTCCCACACAGAATCCCTACTGGGGCACTGCCTAATGGAGCTCTGAGGAGTGGGCCAACATCCTCCACACCCCAGAATGGTAGATCCACCGACAGCTTGCACTGTGCACCTGGAAAAGCTGCAGACATTCAACGCCAGCCCATGAAAGCAGCCAGCAGGGAGGCTATGCCCTGCAAAACCACAGAGGTGGAGCTGCCCAAGAGCATGGGAACCCACATGTTGCATCAGCATGACCTGGATGTGAGACATGGAGTAAACAGAAATAATTTGGGAGCTTTAAGATTTGACTTCTCCACTGGATTTCAGACTTGCATGAAGCCTGTAGCCTCTTCATTTTGGCCAATTTCTCCCATTTGGAAAAGCTGTATTTACCCAATGCCTGTACCCGCATTGTATCTAGGAAGTAACTAACTTGCTTTTGATTTTACAGGCTCATAGGCAGAAGGGACTTGCCTTGTCTCAGATGAGACTTTGGACTGTAGGCCTTTGAGTTAATGCTGAAATACTTTGGGAAACATGATTGGTTTTGAAATGTGACGACGTGAGATTTGGGAGGGGCCGCTGGTGGAATGATAGGGTTTGGCTGTGTCCCCACCCAAATCTCATCTTGAATTGTGGCTCCCATGTGTTGTAGGAGGGACCCAGTCGGAATTGATTGAATCATGGGGCAGTTTTCCCCATACTGTTCTCATGGTAGTGCATAAGTCTCATGAGATCTGAAGGTTTGATAAGAGGTTTCCCCTTTCATCTGTGTCTCATTCTTCTTTGTCTGCCACCAAGTATGATGTGCCTTTTGCCTTCTGCCATGATTGTCAGGCCTTCCCAGCCACATGGAACTGTGAGTCCATTAAACTGCTTTTTCTTTATAAATTACTCAGTCTCCGGTATGTCTTTATCAGCAGTGTAAAAACAAATTAATAGAGTGTCTATGCAACCTGAAACTATGGTGGAGGTAGCATAGCAGGGAAAACCTTTAATAACTGTGTTGTGGTTGAACTGCATCCCACAAAAATATATGTTGACATGCTAACCCCTGTGTTTGTGAATGTGACGTTATTTGGAAACAAGATCTTTGCATATGTACTCAAGTTAGGATGAGGCTGTACTTGATTAGGATGATTCCTAAGTCCAATGACTAGTTTCCTTTTAAGGAAGGGATTTGGGGAGTTGGGGAGAGATAGCATGGGGAGAAATGGCAGATATAGGTGAAGGGGAGGAAGACAGCAAATCACACTGCCATGTGTGTACCTACGCAACAATCTTGCATGTTCTTCACAAGTACCCCAAAACCTAAAATGCAATAAAAAAAAAAGAAAGGGATTTAGAGACACACAGACACAAAGGAAAGGTAGCCAAGTGAAGACAGAGACAGAAATGACAGTCATGCAGCTATGAGCCAATGAATGCCAAGGGTTTCCAGCAGCCACCAGGAGCTAGGAAGAGGCAAGGAAGGATCCTCCCCTAAAGCCTGCAGTGGGAGCATCACCCTGCTGACAGCTCAGTCTCGGACTTCTGCCCTTCACAACTATAAGATAATAAATGTCTGCTGTTTTACGCCCCCAGTTTACAGTAATGTGTTGTAGCAGGCTTAGGAAGCTAATATAGGCGATGGATAGAAGTGGGTAGATAGATGCTTCTTCCTCACCCACCTGGGACAGGTGGTCCAAGAACATGTTTCGTATGGCTTCTCAGCTGCCCCAAGGGATCTATCACCCAGTCACCCACAGCTGTAGCCAACACAATAGTTCACCTTTGTTTTGGTTCCCCCTTCACCCTTGATTTGTTCTTCCTGCCCCTCATCCCTGCCCTGTGGGCTCACGCCCCAATAAGTCATTTGCCTCAGGTTCTGCTTCCCGGGAAACTCAGGTATAAGGTCCTCCAGTTTCCCCGCCTTTTCCTCTAATACAGACTGCCGTGACCTCTGTGTTTCCTGGCCAGCTGCATGTTGCCCCTGCAGGCTTGAAGCCCAGCCAGGACCTTGAACATTCCCAGACACTGAGAGAGGTGTTTAGGTTATTGCCCAAGACACTGAAAGAAACTAGCCCTGGCCCTGAGCCAAAATCCTGAAACCCACCGATAAACGCCATGCCTGACCCCCTGGTTGCAGACATACCTAGCCAGACCGTCCCTATCTCTTGCTGCCTGTTGCAAGAACTGCTGCCAGCACTAACTTAGAAGCACTAAGTTCTGTAGCAGGGAGATCCCATAAGTGCCAAGGCAGGAGCCAAAAGCCTCAACCTATTTCCATATAAATAATGAAGAAGAAAGTAACTAGAAATATAACCGTAGTAGTTATTAGTTATTCATATGTGATCTTAGTTATTCATAGGTGATCTTAATTCTCTTACTAATGCCTCCGAGGTCAGAAATGTGAACCTGGAGCAACACTGTGAAATGAATGACTCTAAGGCAAGATGCTGTAAGCCCTCTGTCACACCCGCATAAGGGCTGCTGGAGGGCGCCTTGGCTGAGCACCAGCACCAGCACTGGGAAAGCGCCCACTGTTTAGCCAGTTAGGGAGGGAGGTGTCCAAAATAGCTGAGACATCTCCTTCCTCGGAGAAGTTAAAAGAAAACTCCGCTTCTCCAAGCTCTTGTGGCAAGGCCTGACGGCTGTCAGATAAGCCCACAGACATCCGGGGGCTTAATTGTCTCTATATGATGCTGCGTTTCAGTGGTCACGTTCCATGTCAATCTCATGATGCGCTTCTGCACCTGGTTCCTTTTTTCTTGTAAGAATTAATCAGTAAAAGTAACGTAAATCTTAATGTCTTTGTGACAAGCATGGAAAAAGAACTGACGCATTATGCCCCTTACCTCATCTCGGCTCCGGAAAATTCCTGAGCCCCCACCTGCATGACAAGTGATATACTTGACCCTATCACCGCCACGCCCTATCTAACCTGCCTCCAGTTGTTGACTACTGAGGCCATGCCCTACCTACCCTGCCCCCAGCTTTCTACTCAATAAAAGTCAGAGCGTCCAGGCATTTGGGGCCACTGCTGGACTCTGAGCTTTGGCTGGCAGTGGACTCCTGGGCCCAAACTCTCTTTTCTCTATCTCTGTGTCTTGTGTCTTTTATTTCTAC
Source organism: Callimico goeldii (assembly GCA_963573925.1). Lineage (NCBI taxonomy): Eukaryota > Metazoa > Chordata > Mammalia > Primates > Cebidae > Callimico > Callimico goeldii. Next base: position 32,564 of record CAUYOR010121807.1, read on the forward strand.
AATTTCTCGCCACACCAGCAGGGAGGGGCTCACAGAACCCTGTAGGGCTGGACCCTACAAAACTCCTCTAACAAATGCTTTGGACTGATCACCCCAGTGTTTAGTGCTTCTGTTTTTGGAATCCCAACCAGCCCCATCTCAGGACACTTTGGGGCAGCCCCTTGTGGGAATACTACTTTTGTGGCAATTCCAGTACAGATTCTTCCAGACAGAATATCAGGTTAAAACAGCTTTTACCTGGCACATAGTTGACATTTGATAACTATTTACTGGCTGATTGAATAAATGAATGAAGATATGAATGATGATCCAATCCCACCTTCAAGAAGCTTTCAATCAAATTGTTAATAAACACAATATAAAGAATAAATTATAGGGGCATTTGAAATTCCTAGCTACCTGGCTCAGCATACAGTGTAAGGTGGAACAGCAATTTCTAAAATTTTCAGTGGTTTTGATCCCTGCCTCTCTCCACCCACGTATCGGTTAGGGTTTTAACCCCAAACAACACAATCCTACTCTGATTTAAGAAGTAAAGAAACTTATCAAAGTGGTAGATGGTGGCTCATACCCACAATCTCAGCACTTTGGGAAGCCAAGGTAGGCGGATAGCTTGAGGCCAGGAGTTCAAGACCAGTCTGGGCAACAGACAAAAAAAATACAAAAATACAAAAATACAAAATATACAAAAATTAGCTAGACCTGGTGGTGCATACCTGTGGCCCTAGCTACTCTTAAGGCTAGGATGGGAGGATCACTTGAGCCCAGGAGTTCAAGGCTGTAGTGAGGAACCATGATTACACCACTATACTCCTGACTGGGCGGCAGAGCAAAACTCTGTCTCAAAAAAAAAAAAAAAGACTAAGGATCACATAGAATTTCCAAGAGAGCAGAAGAACAATATCTAATCACTTCCTAAGGGTATGTCTGGGAAATACAAAGCCAGGAGAGAAAATTAACAGCCACCAATCAGATTCTTCTGTGTGAATAAACTGGTTCCTGACTGTAATCTGGGTAATTCAAGAAATACATAAAGCAGCTTTGGCCTTGGGGAGATCTCCCTAATCCACAGACCAATCTGTAACTGAGCCAAGTACAGAGAATAGAGCCAATTGAACCTCATCTGCCATCCGCCCTATATTAAAACTCCAGTCCTTTAGGGAAAACTGATTAGTATCTCTTTTCCAAGGCCTTCAGATGTTATTAAAATTTCTGGAGCCGGGCCAGGCGCGGTGGCTCACCAGGCCGGGCACGGTGGCTCACGCCTATAATCCCAGCACTTTGGGAGGCCGAGGCGGTCACAGGTCAAGAGATCGAAACCATCCTGATCAACAAGGTAAAACCCCATCTCTACTAAAAATACAAAAATTAGCTGGGCATGGTGGTGTGCACCTGTAGTCCCAGTTACTTGGGAGGCTGAGGCAGGAGAATTGCTTGAACCCAGGAGGCGGAGGTTGCGGCGAGCCGAGATCATGCCATTGCACTCCAGTCTGGGTAA
>CAUYOR010121814.1:0-18294 GCA_963573925.1 Callimico goeldii
CAAAAAGAGGGAATCCTTCCCAAATCGTTTTATGAGACCAACATCATCCTGATACCAAAACCCGGCAGAGACCCAACAAGAAAAGAAAACTTCAGGCCAATATCCATGATGAACATAGATGCAAAAATCTTCAATAAAATACTGGCAAGCCAATTGCAACAGCACATTGAAAAACTTATCCATCATGATCAAGTAGGATTCATCCCGGGGATGCAAGGATGGTTCAACATACACAAGTCTATAAACGTAATTCACCACATAAACAGAACCAAAAACAAAAACCACATGATTATCTCAGTTGACACTGAGAAGGCATTGGACAAAATTCAACAGCCCTTCATGCTAAAAACCCTCAATAAACTCGGTATCGATGAAATGTATCTCAAAGTAATAAAAGCTATTTATGACAAACCAACAGCCAATATCATACTGAATGGGCAAAAACTGGAAGCATTCCCTTTGAAATCTGGCACTAGACAATGATGCCCTCTCTCACCACTCCTATCCAATATAGTACTGGAAGTTCTAGCTAGAGCAATCAGACAAGAAAAAGAAGTAAAGGGTATTCAAATAGGAAAGATGGAAGCCAAATTGCCTCTATTTGCAGACGACATGATAGTATACCTAGAAGACCCCATCGCCTCAGTCCAAAAACTCCTGAAACTGATAAGCAACTTCAGCAAAGTCTCAGGACATAAAATCAATGTGCAAAAATCGCAGGCATTCCTATACACCAATAACAGACAAACAGAGAGCCAAATCAAAAGCGAACTCCCATTCATAATTGCTACAAAGAGAATAATACCTAGGAATATAACTAACAAAGGATATAAAGGACCTCTTCAAGGAGAACTACAAACAACTGCTCAAGGAAATAAGAGAGGACACAAACAGATGAAAAATACATCCCATGCTCATGGTTGGGAAGAATCAATATTGTGAAAATGGTCATATGCCCAAAGTAATTTACAGATTCAATGCTATCCCCATCAAGCTACCAATGATCTTCTTCACAGAACTGGAAAAAACCACTTCAAACTTCATATGGAACCAAAAGAGAGCCTGCATAGCCTAAACAATCCTAAGCAAAAGAGCAAAGCTGGAGGCATCACAATGCCTGATTTCAAACTATACTACAAGGTCACTGTAATCAAAACAGCATGGTACTGGTACCAAAACAGAGACATAGACCAGTGGAAGAGAACAGAGGCCTCAGAAGCAACACCACACATCTACAAATATCTGATCTTTGAAAAACCTGATAAAAACAAGCAATGGGGAAAGGATTTCCTGTTTAATAAATGGTGTTGGGAAAACTGGCTAGCCATGTGCAGAAAGCAAAAACTGAACCTCTTCCTGACACCTTACACTAGAATTAACTCCAGATAGATGAAAGATCTATCTAAAATTAACTCCAGATGGATTAAAGACCTAACCATAAAAACCCTAGAAGAAAACCTAGGCAAAACCATTCAGGACATAGGCATAGGCAAGGACTTCATGGCTAAAACACCAAAAGCAATGGCATCAAAAGCCAAAATAGACAAATGGGATCTAATTACCTCCAGACCTTCTGTACAGCCAAAGAAACAATCAGTAGAGTGAACCAGCAACCAACAGAATGGGAAAAACTTTTTGCAAGCTATCTATCTGACAAAGGGTTAATATCCAGAATCTACAAAGAACTAAAACAGATTTGCAAGAAACAAACAAACGAACCAATTCAAAAGTGGGCAAAGGATATGAAAAGACACTTTACAAAAGAATACATCTATGAGGCCAACAAACATATGAAAAAATGCCCACCATCAGTGGTCATTAGAGAAATGCAAATCAAAATGACACTGAGATACAATCTCATGCCAGTTAGAATGGTGATCATTAAAAAATCAGGAGACAACAGATGCCGAAGAGGATGTGGAGAAATAGGAACACCTTTACACTGTTGGTGGGAGTACAAATCAGTGCTACCATTGTGGTAGACAGTGTGGCAATTCCTCAAGGACCTAGAAATAGAAATACTATTTGACCCAGCAATCCCATTACTGGGTATATACCAAAAGAATTATAAATTGTTCTATTATAAAGACACATGCACACGTACATTCAGTATGGCACTGTTTACAACAGCAAAGACTTGGAACCAACCCAAATGTCCATCAACGATAGGCTGGATAAAGAAAATATGACAGATACACACCATGGAATACTACCCAGCCATAAAAAATGATGAATTTTTGTTCTTCATAGGGACATGGATGAATCTGGAAACCATCATTGTCAGCAAACTGACACAAGAACAGAAAACCAAACACTGAATGTTCTTACTCATAGGAGGGTGTTTAACAATGAGAACACATGGACACAGGGAGGGGAGCATCACACACTGTGGTCATTTAGGGGGGCTAGGGGAGGGACAGCGAGGTTAGGAAGGGTGGGGAAGGATAGCATGGGGAGAAATACCAGATATAAGTGAGGGGGGGATGAAGGCAGCAAACCATCTTGCCATGTATGTAACTGTGCAATAATTCTGCATGATCTGCACAGATACCCCAGAACCTAAAGCACAATAAAAAAAAGAATTTTACAGAGTACCCATAATAATTTTATTAATAATGGCAATAATATTTTATTTGCAACGGCAATGATATTTTAATTTTTCAGTAAATGTGTAGGAGATTCGAGAATTTTCACTATGGAGATTTGCCATTTAGTTCATTCATATTGTAGACTATGTCCAAAACCATGATGTTTTATTTTAATGTGAACTTTATTAATTCAGAAAATCTCTGGCTTCCAAATAAAGCTAACAGCCTTTAAAAATGGTATTAATGCCAAAATGGGGATATAAATTCAGTAAGCATGTTTTTCATTTACTTTGTCTGTATAAACTACATGTTGAGATTTATTCACTGATTTCAAAGTTATGAATGACGTTTAAACCCTAAATAATATTGCAAGTCAATATCTGACCTACATTATTTTCATAACATTCATTTTTACTCAAATTGAGTGGAATGTTGTCAGGTCAATTGCCCTAACTTTCTCTAAGTAATATTCCAAAGCTTCATATTGGCAGGTGTACCTGTCTTTTGTTAACTGAATATCCTAGGGCCATTTAAGCTTTTAACTATTATTAATTATGGCTGTTAGATTTATGCATTATCATATGAAGCTAGCATCAAGTGGTCTTCCCTCCACTTGGATTTCTCATCAGTTATTCTTATAAGCACATACTCTGAAGTCATTTTTCAACCTAATATACAGCAAGGAAATTGTAGGATCTGTGGTTTTGATGGATTACATTGTGCTATATAATTCAGTGCATTATACTATCCTTCAGTTTTTTTCCTACGTCATTTTTAGCTCATCTAAATGAGCATTCTGCTTTTGATAGTTATATGTGAAATCCAATTAAATTAATAAATTTTCCTAGTTTGAATATGATACTTTTTTTAACATGAATATAAATACTTTTAATGAAACACAAGAGCAGTCTACATGCCTATTCCACAAATAATGTAATAGGCATATAGACTGCTTTTGTGTTTCCCTCTTTCTTCTCCAATTATTTTCTATACAGTTTCTGAGCATCTTCTGCATTTTTCTTGGTTTGTAGTGTGTATTTCAGTTGGAATTAGGAGAATATTCTGGGACTAAGTGATACTTACCATTCTTCCATTCTGAATTTAGCAATGATAGTTTCCTTTATTTTGTATTCCTTGAGCTATTAAATAGTCATTAGGGATAGACTCTGTGTCTACTATCTTAGGGTGGTTTTTCTTTTTTCCTCTTGGTTAAGTGGTATCTAAGCATCATGAAGCTCCTTGGATGCAGAAGAGATAAGACATCAAGACGTGAAACTCTTTCATGTTTAAGTTCTGATGCTAAAGATCTTATGATGCCAAGTCTCCACAGGGAGAAAAGGGTAAAGAAGTTCAAAGAACAAAGGGAGTGACTGCAAAGGCATGTTGATTTCTGTCTCTCCGACATGGTTTCTCTCCTCTGCCCCTTATTATTAAATATGGTGATTCTGGCTCTGGTAACATTTACCACTTATTCTGAAATTTTTATAAGGAAGTAGTGTGATGTAGTAGAAAGACCACTAGGTACTGGTGTTCCTCAGGCTGAGTCCTAGGCATTTTCACTAATGTCACTCTCTCTGAGATCCTGGAAGACAGCAGTTGTTTACTTGACTTGTGACTACAAATTCATAACTTCACCTTGAAATTCTCCTTCAGAATCTAGACTTGCATTGCTAGTTTTTTACTTGACTTTCATCTGATTCTCACAGGAATCTCAGACTTGCTAAGTGTCAATGTGAACCGCTGATTTCTCTCCTGATTCTATTTTCTACATTTACCCAGTCCTCCTCATCTCAGAATGACATGACACACTGTTTAGTCACTGGATCAAGCAAGAAAGCCAAGGGGGTCAAGTCACTTTCCTTACTCACCTCTGCACTCCCATCTCTAATCCATCAGCATGTCCTTTCAGCTTTATGCATGAAGTTGGTTCTAATATATCACCTATCTCCACAACCACCACTGTTGCCTCCTTTCTAGTTCAACCTTGCCCTTCTCTAATAGTCCCATCAGTGGTGTCCTCAATTCCAATGCTAACACCTTGTCATTCTTTTCCTAGAGTTATTAGAGCAATCTTTGTAAAATGTAAATTAAATAACATCCTGTGTTTGAAATATGTCAAGTCTATATATCCCTCAAATATTTATCACCTATCTATGATCTGTCTATCTATTCTATCATCTTTCTATCTATGTTTGAACTCAGTATCTTCCCCTAGTCACTTTGCTCCTCTATTTGATTTTTTGCTCTTCCTAGAACTTGCAAGGGATTTTCCACCCTTAGGGTTTTTATACAAATCATTCCTCTAGAAGTGTTACTTGTTTCCCTGGCAGACTATTCCTCCTATTTTAGGTTTCATACTAAATATTACCAAGAGGCCATCCCTGTAGGTTCTGCTGGCTATTTTCTTTCATTCATGTCATTCAAAGTTTGTCATAATATAATTATCTTTGTATCTACTTTTATCTGCCCATTGCATTAAACTATAAGCTTTATGAGGGCCAGGATATATTTTTCTTATTCACTCTTGAATCCCCAGGGTCTAATTCAATGGCTACCACATATAGATGCTGTATAATAAATATATATTAACTACAAGATACGGTTATATATTTGAGTCCTGGTAGTAAATGTGCAGAATTTTTCCCTTCACCAAAAGGATTCAGAAACAGGACTTTCTGAGTTATGGAGAAAAATCCTCCTTTCTTAAATCCAACAATATGATAAATATGCAAACTTAGTAATCTACTGTATACATCTGAGATGACCTTTTGCCATTTTATTAACTGTGTTACTTTGAAAGTATCAGAAACATCCTAAGTCTTTCTTCACATGTAAAATGAGAATATTTATTTGACCAGCAAATCTCTATTATGTTATAAAGATCTAACACAATAATGTGCACAAATATGTCTTATGCTAGTGAAATAAATACAAATTTGAAGAATTATTGCTCTGGGCTGTTAGATGTCAATTTGACATTTTCAAGTTTTATTGTGTGTACTGTTCTTCTGTCTCATTTTTCTGCTTCTAATTTTCCTGAAATTTTAGATACCAAATATACAAACTAGAATATACAAACTAGAACAGTTTGTAAAGTAAAAGTATAGTGCCTCTGAGTAAGTATGAGGGAGAAGATACGGTCTAGGAGTACATATATGTGTATTAGTGTATACACTTCATGGCTAATGGTTTTGCCAACAGCATATTTTGGAGATCCAGGGCATCTTTTGTCTTTAATCAAGACTGAAGTGGATTTTCGTGTATTGTCATTTTGTGGTAACTACTAGAAAAAGCGAATGCCCCAGATAAGTTGCCATCTATTTGACCCTACTGATCATATAATGCATTACTTTAGAATGGGTCAGTTACAGTCTTAAATAACGTCTTGCTTGTCCAAGTTGTGTTTAGCATTTTCTGACTATAATATTTGAGTATAATATAAAGAGTAATTCACTTTAAAAATCTCTAAAGAATGCCAACCAATTTTGCTGATACAATGGTGCATCTGAATGGTGCACTGTTTTGTTAATGTTGATAGTATCTGAGAATTTTATCATTAAAAAAATAAAACTAGGCAGGGTGCGGTGGTTCATGCCTGTAATCCCAGCACTTTGGGAGACCAAGGCATGCAGATGAGCTGAAGTCAGGAGTTTGAGACCAGCCTGGCCAACATGGTGAAACCCTGCCTCTACTAAAAATATGAAAAAATTAACCTGGCATTGTGGTGGTTGCCTGTAACGCCAGGTACTCAGGAGGCTAAGGCAAGAGAATTGCTTGAACATGGGAGCTGGGGGTTGCAGTGAGCCAAGATCAAATCATTGCACTCCAGCTGGGGCAACGGAGTGGCACTCCATCCCAAAAATAAAAAAATAAAATAAAATAATAAATAACTAAAACTAAATGATCTACTTTTTTTACACAGAGATGATACTCAGTGTTGAGTTTTTTGTTTTGGTTTGGTTTATTTTTCCAGTAGAGAGAACATTTGCCCCAATACAGTCATATTTTCTCACTTGGTTTTATTGTTTTATTTTCAAAGCAAGTGTCTGAGGTCATGAAATGGAGGACAATAACTTGTACTAAATATAAAGAAGGAACCATCATTTAGTGAGTATCTCCCTTCTGTCAGCAACTTTACACACATATTTTCACAATAATCTTCAGGTAGATACTCATGACAGCAGTTGCAGAGATGATGAACAGGATTCAGAAAAGTTAAGTAACAACTCAAGGTTACACAGCAAATAAATCACACAGATTTATCACCGCCAGGGCCCTTTTTTTAAAAAAAAAACTGAACCATTCTGCATAAAATCTTGGCAGACATAGCTTTGAGCTCAACCTACCCCCCCCACACACACACACACACAAACACACACAGAGGAATGATCTCTTTGAATTGGATGTCAATAAATTTTAGCAAAAGCTCTTAACATTTTAATTGGATGACTATATTGGTGTAGCAATTCTGGTAGAGGTGACCAGAATTTCTCTGGCCAGGACAGCACCCATCCACCAGCTACTGGAAGTGTTGGCTGCTAATTGCTCATAGATGTATTTTTTTAATTATCTTTTGCTAGAATCCATTTTGCTTGGAAATGTCTGAGAAATTATGCCTCACACTGAACACCAGTGGCCCTAACATCCAGCAGCCAACTGATATGGGGATACAAAGCTTGGTCGCTTTGCCTCTAGGTGGGACAACCCCATAGTACTGACAATGTAGCCAAGGTCCTTGTAGGACCAGGCTGACAACAGACTCGAGCTAAAACTTCATCATCACTTGGCTTCTGCCCCTTCCCTGATCAGCTTCTCTCATACCATTTGGGTTTTTCTTAAAAGCTGTCTATTGGATACAAATCCGCATTGCGAAATTTCAAGCTTTTCTGGGGAAACTTGATGCAGGACAGAAGCTTATTGCAGTTTCATTACTTATTTTTTAAAATGCATTACAGCAACAGAGTAATAATCATATATGGGCACAATCTTGTAAACAGAGTATTTTGCTGACCCATGGGTCTCTATTAACCAGAAGATACAGTGTATGAAAGATACTTAAGAAAAACAGAACCATCCCAAATGCCATAAAATATTAGAACTGTCTCCTCTTTGGAAAAGTACAAAAAATAATGATAATATAAAGGAATGTACAATACTACTAAGTGCAATAAACAGAATAAAGTATAGTATATGACAAAGAGAAAAAAAAACAGCTTTTGGTAGAATATATTACAAAAGCGTAGCTAAATAAACTCTGCAAACGAAATACTATTTTCTCCTTGATTTTGCTCCTGAGATGGCAGGACCAATCTTTTATAGAAGAAACGAATCTCCATTTTTTTCTAAGAAATAGAAAATAAAGTGTTTCACCAGGACTGTAAAGTTACTCGATAACAAATTTAGCATTATTCATTAATTATTTCATGCAGACAATTTTCTTAAGGCATCAGGAGAAAATAAACATTAAGGAAAGTAGAGCAGTGAAGGAGAAAATAACTACACTGTTCTATGTCAATCCTTTCTGTGCCTTCCTGAATATACTCTGAGCTTATCACTAATATGTACATCATCACTGGAAAGGTAGAATGCTTACTTTCTTGAAGCCCTGTAATTTTTGCTCAATTTCTCATAAACTTCTACCTAGAAAGAAGTCATAAACTTGAATGTCTTCATAGAGTCTTTCAACCTTTGTGGTAAACTCTCTAGCTTCCCTTAGAGCAGTATTTATTTACTTCCTTACTGATTCATTCTTTTACTCTAGTCCTGTTTTTTCTCCCCCACTAAGTAATATCCAATGATTTATTCAGACTGCATGAACAAGAAACTAACAGAATTGAAGCTCAGAAATTTGCATATTAAAACCATTTTAAGCAAGGATCTTCAAATTGTACATGTTCCCTTGGGATCACAAATAATTTCTGATAAGTACATAGACATATAACTACATGAAAATCATTTCCTAGAACGTCAAATTCTATGTGAACTCTTTCTAAAACTGGTTCATAGCATCCTGCTTTTTCTTTTTCTTCTTCTTTTTTTTTTTTTTTGAGACAGAGTTTCACTTTGTTCCCCAGGCTAGAGTATAGAGTGCAGTGGCATGATCTTGGCTCACTGCAACCTTGGCCTCCTGGGTTCAAGCAATCCTCCTGTCTCAACCTCCCACATAGCTGTGATTACAGTCATCCACCACCACCTGGCTAATTTTTGTATCTTTAGTGAAGATGGGGTTTCCCTACATTGGCCAAGCTGGTCTCAAACTCCTGACCTCAAGTAATCTGCCCACCTCGGCCTCCCAAAGTGCCAGGATTACACATGTGAGCCACTACGCCTGGCTCTGGTTTTTCCTTTCTAACTTCTGTTTTCATGGTCACAGTTTTCCTACTTTGAAAAGAGGAGTAAATTACTGCTCAAGGTATAACATTATTTGCCATACCAACCAAAGGGCAATTTGAAAATGCACTGCTCCCACTGTAAGAGTCTAGCAGGGGAAGCAGAGAGTTTCAATGAGTTATTGAAAGTTGCTGTGCCTTTCTTCTCACTAATCAACAATATCTCAGTGCAGGTCCCCTGTTTCTGCTAGATGGTCTCTTTCCTGTCTGTCCATCTATTGATTGATCAATCATTCTCCTGTTCTATAATTCTATCATTCTGTGATTCTATCTAGAATTCAGAAGAAATGGTCATTTTGAGAATATAAATCAACATTTTAATTTGAATGGATAGTTGACTTAGGCTTTTCTGACCAATAGCAAGCCTGATTTGGCAGATTGGTTTGATAATGAGGACGGGCCTTTGACCATTTACTATCAATTGAATAATATAAACCTGTGGCTATGAGCTTCTGACAAATATGTATTTATAGCACATTTCTATCTTAGTCAGCTCAGGCTGCTCTAACAAAATACCATAGGCCAGTTAGCTGATAAACAATAACAGCTTATTTCTCACAGTTCTGGAGGCAGGAAGTCCAAGATCAGGGTGCTATCATGAGATCTGGTTAGGGCGCCTTTTTGGTTAGCAGAAGGCCACCTTCTTTCTGTGTCCTCTCATGATGAAGGGGGAGCTCCAGGCTCTTTCTTTTCTTATAAGGACACTGATCTCATCATGGGGCCACCACTCTTATCAGGTCATCTAAACCTAATATTCTGCAAAGGCCCCACATATAAAAACCATCACATTTGGGTGTAGGGCTTCAACATATGAATTTGAGGCAGACATAAACATTTGATCTGTAATGATATGTCATATAAAACAGGCTGGAGTTATTTAAATTTATAAAAATAATTTGACATCAATTTTGTATGAGGGTATATATTAGTTTTCAAATTTTGGGGGCATACATGAAGAAGAAAATTAAAGTGCTTTGCTCAAAAATTTACAAATTATCTTTCCTATATAAATTCCCAAGCAAACAACACAATCTGGCAAGCAGGGAAGAGAGGAAACTTGGAAAGGTCCACTCATACTCCCTTTCAATCTTAGTCAACTATCTTTCACTCCAAGAGTAGTACCAGAAGGAGGGGAGAGATTATCAGTATTGAGGCAGACACAGAGGAAAGGCCTGGAGCAAACTGTAGTAACATTGTAGTATGACTGTGTACAAAGTGATAGATGTGTGACTGCATATGTCTCTATGCATGCATCAAAGTGGAAAGAGAAAAAGGAAAGAGACCACACAGACCTCTTTAGTACAAAACAGGAAAGTGGAAGATAATTTCAGAGGAGGATGTTCATTCTGGAAACTGGTTCACTCAATTAAAATTTTTATTCATTTCATTTTTTTTTTACCAACTATATGATCCTAATTTGGGAAAATTCTAGGTGGCATTTACTAGTTGTTAAAAAGGATTGTTGATAATTTTGATAATGCAAAAAATAATCGATATGAGCTCAGTTTTTGGTAGAGAAGCACGTACATCTATTTCAATTACATAAATTAATTTACAAATAAAGGAGCTAACTATATAATTAATTGGATTTTTTTTAAAGAACCGCTTAAAAACCTTTCTCCTCCTAGGGTATTTTCAGTCATTCCATCAAAATATCATGGAGAAAAATGCAAAAAGAGGTGTTTATGCATTCAATACAAAAGAACCATGTTTAGCATTTGCTGCTTTTGTGATAGTCTCCTAGGATCACATTTCACAGCAGTCTTAAAAAATTCTCCCAATTCAAGCCCGTAATTTAAAATGTGCAAAATGCACAGGTATATAGAGCTTTGTCCAGAGAAAAGAAGACTTGTTTGCATGACTGGCATTTAAAATGATTGTCAAAAACTTCTCAACAACATTACTTGTAGCAGGAAAATCATGAACATCCTGGCAGAGACAATGATAACCCTAGCTGACATGAAAAATAAGATGCATTCAGTGTTTAATAGCTTTGGTAATTTTTTTTTTAATGTGAACTGCATGTTTCCTAAAATTCCCCTTTAGTCTTCTGTTCTCAAAAGCCAGCTCTCTCATTATTATTCCACATTAGTTCCATTTGCTGGTTTGACAACTAAAGGCCTGGTGGCTAGATGCAAATTCTGCTTTCTGATGTTAATTTAACATCAGATGTTGTGAGTCTATCATTCGCCAAAAGCTTACAGGAGTCTCAGAATCATTTTGAGAAGAACTGCACAAATCTAGGCAACACAATGTAATTATACAAATTGATTCATTAGTTCTGAAAGTGAACATTCACCTACCTAAAATATAAAAAGACCATGATTCCTGTGTAAAGATTTGAGCTCTTTCCTGGACAAGAAATGTTGCTATGTATAAAATGTTACCTGTTTCCTCCTAAATCACACCCAGACTGACACACCTCACTATAAATGAAGCACAGAAAGGGATGTGGGACCCCACACTTGAATCAGTAAGTGATTATCATGAAATTAGTTGATGACTCTAGTATGAGTAAAGGACGAGTTAAAATAGATGTGTGGCTTAAGAAGTGTGGAATTAATTGCGTTAACAGAGATTTTCAAATTTGAAAAATAGGAGTTCAGTGTAATATCAAAAGAATTCCTAAAATTAGTATTCAGGACCATAGTAGGTAAATATAAGGATAGGAAGAGACTTAGAAGTAAAGCTATCTTGCCTCTGAAGATTGAGCAATTACATTTGCAAAGAGTTTGCATTTTTATGGATATGAAGAAATATTCTTTGGATTAGGTACCAAAGAATGTTTGGTTTTGAAATACAGAGAAATAGTTCCAGATATTTAGCTTAATAAGTCCCTTCTATTCTAAAATATGGAATTTCAATTATTTTAATTGAAGGTTTCAAGAATCAGATCTAAATGTAATTTTCAGACACTGCACTACGACTGTGCATAAAGAAAGACTAAGTGCAGGAGACCCAGGCCTTGTAATACAGTGCTTGGCAAATGATACCTGCTTTATAAATGTGTTGAATGTATATACAACGTCTTTGAGAGACTATGTGGAATAAGACAAAATTTCCCTTTAGATCATCTTTACACTTTCAAAGATACTTAATGGTCTCTCTGTCTAACCAGTGCTTTATTGGCAATGCCTTTTGAATTTCCTTTGTAGGTTTTTGTTCTAGCCTTAGCAAATGAATCTGACATGGTCAAGTCAGAGATTTAGCTGTATGAGAGGTGGATATCCATGGAGAAGTGGATATACAAAGAAAGGGATGATATGGGCAGAGGAGGAGCAGACACTCTTACCTACCTAGTCTTTTTTTTTTTTTTTTTTTGAGACGGAGTTTGAGGATCCACTCAACAGGATCACGCCACCATGCCCAGTTAATTTTTTGTATTTTTAGTAGAGACGGGGCTTCACCATGTTGACCAGGATGGTCTCGATCTCTTGACTTCGTGATCCACCTGCCTCGGCCTCCCAAATGCTGGGATTACAGGCGTGAGCCACCGCGCCCGGCAAAACGTGGGCTTCTCGTGCCTGTAATCCGAGCTACTCAGGAGGCTGAGGCAGGAGAATTGCCTGAACCCAGGAGGCGGAGGCTGCGGTGAGCCGAGATCGCGCCATTGCACTCCAGTCTGGGTAACAAGAGCGAAACTCCGTCTCAAAAAAAAAAAAAAAAAAAAAAAAAAAAACAAAAAAAGTGGGCTTCTTATAGTTCCGGGTGGAGTTGCTGGAATAAACCCTCAGCTTTTACATTTATATATTCTCAAGTTCCATCCAATACAAAAATCTCTTAAATATTAGTGCATTTTGATATTAATGGAGAAGAGGTATAGCTAGAGAAAATAGCTCAAAGTACTACTTTGTACAATAGTTTGAAGCCTATTTCATTCTCTTTACCTTTTTTCCTTCTTTTTCATTTCAGCCTTTCCTCTGACCAGCAAGAAAAGGTTAAGTGATACAGAGTCATAAGAGTAATCTGAAAAAACTGGACGGCTTAGATAGCTAAGATTTGGTTGGGCAGAGTCATAACCTGAGGTTCTTTCCATTTGTTATGGCAGACATTATTGTTTACCTGACTAATTCCCAGACTTTCTCTTCCTTGCTGTCTTCTGCTAGAGTGAATGAAACAGTCTGTTTCTCAGCTTCCCTTCAAGCTAGGGGAGGTGATGTTGTTCATATGGACCAGTGAGATGGTAGTTTAATTGCTAATAAAATCTAGAAAAACTCTTGCTGCCTGATAAAAGGGACAAATATTTTTTAAATAAATTAATGGGTGGATGAATGAGTACTTAGATTTCATAATCATAGCCAAGGAAAACATTTGTTTGCCAAGATTGTACTTTCCCATTTTGAATTGATTTACATCGACTTGCCTATATAAAATATTGCTAGATAATGCACAGCATAGTACCTCTCACCTACTAAGCACCTATATCAAAGTGAAAGGATAACTGAGAAGTATTTGAAACAAGAGATGCTTTTGGTTTTTTTAATTGCATTTTAGGTTTTGGGGTACATGCAAGATTGTTGCATAGGTACACACATGGCAGTGTGATTTCCTGCCTTCCTCCCCACCTACATCTGGCATTTCTCCCATACTATCTCTCTCCAACTCCCCACCCCCTGCTGTCCTTCCCCTATTTCCTCCCGACAGACCCCAGTGTGTGATTCTTATGAATTAAAACAGGAATATACTAGAACTTTGTGTGTGTGTGTATGGGGGGGATATATATTAGTGTATGTACTTATATTTAATGTATAACTCTTTCTGCAAATGAGACTACACCCATGTACTGTCCTACCATAGTGGATCCTCAAGTGTAAATTTGAAAAGCTTCTATTATCCCTTCCATTGAAACTACTTGCATATTTCGTTCTGTATTGAGCTCTTTTTTTCCCATAGGAGAGAACACAATTTTGACCATTCATAGTGCACTTAGTCTATTCATTATATCCATTTATTCCTTCTCTTTGGGGTGACATGTATATTCCAAAACACATAATGTTCTTTCAGTGGAAGGGGGGACACTGTATGGCTCTCATCCACCATCATTCATCCAGATTCTATATAGACTCCTCTGTAAATGTTTCAATTCTCTGGATGTATAATTTTTCCTACATTTTACTGAATAACTTAATCATCATCACTCCTCATTGTTCTCAAGCCCCAATAACTTTGATATGCTTTCTTCTTCCTTCTCCCCTGCCTCTGCTCATGGAGTCTTTCTTTGCCTAGAATAGGGAAAAACTCCAAGTAATTAGATTCTCATAAATCTTTCCTTCATACACCTGGACCATGCCTTTAAACTTCAAAGGTAAAAATCTTATACTTTACACTCCAGCTTCACTGTGAGCTATGAGGACTCCTCCTGTGGCAGTGTAGAGCTTACTGGACACAGTTCTGTGGTAGAAGACAATGTGGTAGGGTAAAGGTGCCAGGGAATTCTTTGATTAATATTTGACAATGTAATTCCACAATTTACCCAGTAATGTTAGCTTAAAGAATCATTTAATTTACAGCTCATATTCATTGTTATCAATTCAACTTTTGTTTTATGAACAGTATTTTATTTCATGCCTGATACGATGCTGGGTTATTTATGAACAGAGTGCTGTGGAAGACAAACAAGAACTCTGCCCTCATGCAACTTACATTATAGTGAGGGAGACAGGTTGCCAACCAGTTAAAGAAATATAGAAAAAGAAGATGATTACAGATTGTGAAAAATGACATAAAGGAAACAGGATGAAGGGCTAAAAGGGTGAATCTTGTTGGGTGTGTATCGTGTGCCTGCTCTGGATATAGTGGCCCGGTCCCTCTGCTCTGTGGTCTCCACATGACCATACATCTGTTCATTTAGTCTTTGCCCCTTTGTCATGGACTACCCATGCACACTTGGATAGGTCTCCAATAATTCTGTCTCCTTCTAACCTGCAAGTTTTGCTTGCTCTGTAACACCTTCTCAAACCACTTCAGTTCATGTGGAATTGTCTATTCTTTGAAATAAAAAAAATGCATTTTATGTAAGTGTTTAATGTTTTTAAAAAAAACCTCTTCATAAATTCTCTAGTTTCCTTTATATGCAATTTATCTCATCATCATTATGCAGCCTGTTTTTTTAAAAAAAATCACACAGGAATTCATTCAGGGAAATTTAAAACAGGTATATCCATTTATGCTAATATATTTTGTTCTGTTTCTTATTTTGCTACAAATTAGTATTCTCATTTCCAAACACAAAGCGCTTCTACCCAGTAACTAAGAAATAAGCTTCTGTACAATAACCATAAATTATCAGCTGCATATTATGTGGTAGGAATTGTGTTCACTGATTTACATATAATGTCTCATTTTATGCATATAATAACCTTATGAGATAGGTAGACCCAATCTCAGAAAGGTTATTTTCTGGAATTGTCTGAATGCTAGATTACAGTGGAATGTGCTCAGAAAGCAGCCTCTAGAATGAACATTTTTTAAAGCATTTTCCAGCCTCTGCAAATAAGCCTATTTTGCGGGGTGGGGTGGGGGGGGCAAGCAAATTCCCTTTATCAATCAGCTATGCATGTTAGTTATGAATATTAATAAGGACAACTGATTATTGAGGTTAATAATCAAGGTAATCCTAAAAGGCCCAGCTCCCATATTTTTTATATCCATAGAATATTCTAAGTGCAAAAGTGAAAAAAAAATTAAAGACAAAATTATCATTTCTATTTTGTCATTAAACTACTTAAATTTTAGTGAAGACTTTCTTCTGAAATTAAAATTTATTGTACAGAAGGCTATCTCCCTAAAATCTCAATGGCTAAAAAGCAAAAATTTGAAAGCTTTAGGTTTTCAGTGATAAAAGTGATTTGTTGAATTATATGGCAATAATTATACTTATAAATCCTACCATGAGATCAGTCAGCCATGTGCTGCCCTTTAAAGGAAACCAAAACTGCTGACAGATGTCTGTGAGCTATCAGACAATAAGATTTTTATCAAATTATGACCTTTTGTATTTGGCTCTGAAACTGGTTGCAGATTCACCCTTAAGTAATGCACAGGTAATATTCAAGCAATGGCTAGCCTCAAAATGTACCACAGTTCTCCCTGAGAATGTTGTGGGGTGACAAAAGAAATGTCTTTTTTTTTGGCTGTCATTTAAAGCAAAAGAAATCAGTGTAAACATTAATATTTTATGAGTGAACCTAGCTAACCCAATTACATTAAAAGTAAACTAGAAAAAAATTAGCAATTATAGAGAAACTATGGTTGGGATGAGTGGCTGTTCGTATCATTGATAAAGCTTGAAAAGCTTTCAACTAACTTTACATTTATATGAAATAAATAATCCTTGAAGAGTTTTTATATCAAATAATTATGATCACATTTTATTTAAATGGTATACCAAGAATTATACATTTTATCATCTAAACAAAAGAAATATAGACAGGTGTTTACCACATATCAGTGAAGAACAAAAATATCAGATGACAAGCAGATTTATTTCATATGACGTGGCTGGCAAATTGGCTCTGGCATGCCAACTCATTTTTAATGGTCCATGATGAGATAAGCAAATACATTGAAAGTAAACATTTAAGAATGTGTACTATAAATACATGTATAGTAAAGACTACAGTTAGTATAGCATGGACCTAAATGGCATTGGGATAATGTGCCAAGATTTATGTCAAATCTCCAAATGTTTTAAGATAGGTACTCATCATGTATGTGGCTTAAATTTGCCTCATCTACTTGTTATTGCTTCTTTCTAATTTCAGATGGGGTAATCTATACACAGAAGCTTCACTGATGCCTTTCACTGGTCTTCATAAAAGCACATTTGAGGAAAAGACAAGTAGGCTCTATTCCTCAGAGTAAGAAAAGTTGGGCATGGGAAACCATCACTGCAAGTTTGGACTACACAGATGATGAAAATACAATGAGCCAGGATGGGTTTCTAAGCTGAGTTAAAATGAAAGAAGAGTGATAGGGCGGACCTATCTCCAACACCCTTGTCCTTGCCTCCCTTTCTTCAAAGTTTGCCATGTAACAAGGTTCAAATCAATGAGGTATAAACAAAAGTCTTTTACTTTCCTTATTGAAGAAAAGTAAGCTGCTTCACTCTTCCTCCTGACCTGAACAAGCTGAGAGCTGTAGTAGCCATGTTTTAGCACAGAGTAAAAGAGCTAAGAGAATTGCAGAGGTGTACACCCTGACATCATTGAGCCTCCACGATAATAGTAGCCACTTGTCTTCAGAATCTTTGTTATCTAAGAAAAATAGCTCGTATTCTTTTTTAGGTTGCTATTTTTTTCCCTCTCTCTCTCTCTCTTTTTTTTTATTATACTTTAAGTTCTGAGGTACTTGTGCAGAACAGGCAGGTTTGTTACTTAGGTATGCATGTGCCATGATGGTTTGCTGCATCCATCACCCCATCATCTACATTAGGTATTTATCCTAATGTATTACACCCTTATCCCCATACCCCTGCTATCCCTCCCCTAGCCCCCCATCCCTGAAAGACCCCAGTGTGTGATGTTCCCCTCCCTGTGTCCATGTGTTCGTTCCCATTGTTCAACACCCACTTATGAGTGAGAGCATGCAGTGTTTGGTTTTCTGTTCTTTTGTCAGTTTGCTGAGAATGATGGCTATTTTTAAAGCTTTTCTTCACCAGAAATTCTACTATTTGTCCCTGAGTGAACTTCTATGTGATAATAGGGCATAGTAATCTCAAGAAGCAAATTTAGGCAAGGTATGAAGACAGAAATGGATCTGCTTCAGGTTAAATCTGAGTTCAGATAACCACAAATAGAAAAATCAGTAGTAGATGTATAGATTTTCAAAGTGAGGGAAGCGGGTAGTAATTTAAACAGGGATGGAACATTTAGAAATACAAAGGAATATTTTAGAGAGATCCAAGATGGCTGATCGCTAACAGTTCGGTATTGTAGCTCCCAGTGAAAGCACAGAGAATGAGAGGACGCCACACTTTCAGACAAATTTTCTTCACTCACGGACCAGAAGACTCCCAGTGGAGGGGCTGCACGGGTCACCAGCACGACTCTTGTGGCCGGCGCAGTGGTTTTGCCAGCGCTTCAGTGTGGCAGCTCTTTGTGCAGAGTAAACAAGAGGAGATTCCCAGGCAAAAGAGCACCATCAGTCTTATCACTGCAGTTTTGACCGGTGCAGTGGGTTGCTCGGATTCCAGTGCTGGGAATCAATAAACTGGACGTCCACTCAGAAACCCAACTAGAAAGGCAGTAATTGTAAAGATGACAGATGGATAAATTTATAACAAAGGGAAGAAACCAGCCTAAAAAGGCTGAGAATAC